>BSSO01005956.1:0-12522 GCA_030267885.1 Mesembryanthemum crystallinum
AGGAGACCAAACAGTCGTGTAGCCGTAGGACTACCCGTAACTTTTTAAGATGATGAGTGACGCCACGCTGGAGCGATGCCCATCACTCATGATCAAGTATTCACTAGGTGACTCTTGTTTGGAAGGGCTTTAACTCAATATTCTTCTTTGGGATGGATTTTATTACGGTTTTTAATACTAGGGTGAACATGCTATGGTGTATCAAAATTCGTAATCAAATCATGCATTTAAATATATAAAGCAATAAAACTATTTAAAGCGATAAATAAATAAATGTAAAATATTGAAGCGATAAAGCAATAATATGATCCTAGTATGGCCCCTAAAAGATCTAATCTTCTACCTCCCACTTGAATGTTGAATTTCTCCAAGGCCTTCATCTTCATCCAAGTATAAAATTTATTGTAATACGTGAAATTAAATCTAATCTAATTAAATTTAAAATTACAATAAATACAACGGTTCGCAGACTGTATTTAAAAAATTACAAAAATACAACGGCACGCAGACCGCATTTTAGGGCCATACTAGATCATCTTTGCAAAGTATTCATTCATTCATCCAATCCAATGGATGGCCCAATAAATAATATAATGCATTCATGTAAATAAAAGAGATAAATAAATAAAACTAATTATTTAAAGCTATAAATATGAATATGAAATAAAAAGAACTAGTAATTAAAATTCAATTAAATGATTAATCCCATTAATCACAATTAGAGGATTTTCATGTCCAACATAAAATCCACCTAATTAAATCTTTAAGCTTCCAAGTGGGTCTCATTAGTCCTTTTAGACTCCCAGCCTAATGTAACACACCGGAATTTGGGACTCTTTTAATCAGAATTTAGCGACAGCGGTCGTCCCAAATTCAAGTGTATTACTGCCGTATATAATATATACGTGTCACAATTGACTCATAATTATACTGACACATATATACTATACACAAGGCTTAAAGTAAAGTAATAGTAGTAAACAGAGAGATTAACTTAAAGGTACTTATATTAATGCATCATAAGTTGATAGTCATACTGGAGTTAATTTATTATTACATATAAGTGTTTTTCTCTGCTATTCTAATACTTTTATTATTCTAAGCTTCCGGTCCTTGCCAGCACACGCCCCTGTTTCCCAATCATGCATCTGTATTGTTTTAAAATAGAAAGAAAACAGAAAAGATAGAAAAGTCAGCTTATGCTGAGAAATCTCACTCCACCATGTAAAAATAAGGAAAACAAATTAGATTTTATGTTTGTAGAAAAATATTATCTTAGCGAAGTCTTTTATCTTTATTGTCACCTTTCAGTAATGTTTCTTAGCCAACAAGTAATCTCATATTTATTCTTATTATTTTAAATATTGGGAAGAGTTATTAAGGGGCTAATTCATCCAAAAAACCTCAGTCTAGTGTCGAGCTCAACCGGCCCACCAAATTGGCCAACTAGTACCAATAAGGTACTAGATTACACAGTTTATATACTTGTACTATCTCAATACCAGTGGGATACCAATCTTAATTGTTTCTAATTCACAGATATCAAACTCTACTTATAACTCCATGTACCCCCGAGTGGTACCCGACTGTTGTTCTGGGTATAACAACGGTTATCCATTGAGATGATGGCCATTCCTTGTGTGCATATGTTGCCCAATACTAACCCTTCTAGCGGTACCGTGCCAGAAGTTCTTCCCATTCTTTCACTTTATATTACAGTAGCTTTTATAACTTTAATTCTTTTGAATATTATCATTATTCACATTTTAGATATCATCTCATTGTTAACTCATTCACTAATCTTATAAGCTTTATAGCTTATTCATAATCTCAATACAATATAGCTCAATCATACTCTCAACATTCACTTGGTAAGTTACCAAAATACTTAGGCTTTATATCCACATATCTTATAATCATTTCCCATTTTATTTATACTTTCCCATGTACTATTATTATACCCTTTTACTTATAAATTCTCTTATACCTTTTAGGAATATTACACCTTATATTATTCTTTTATTGAAAAACAAGGAGGTGAAGTTCTTATTCTTTTTATATTTCTTTATTCAATATTTCTAGTATTATTTACACAATTCGAGTATATCAAGGTTAAACAATATTTTCTTTTATTTCTTTTAGTTCTCGAATAATAATAATAATAATAATAATAATAATAATAATAATAATAATAATATACAAACATAGGTTTTGTTCTCCTAAACATGATTCTAAGTTCCAAATCACCTTCATAATATAATATTACTAATCATAATCACACGTTTAACATATTAATTATGATTAGACTAAAAATAGTCAAATTAAGCTTGCATGCAATGTTTATAGGTTAATTAGGGTTTAAACATGATCAAATCATCATTATCATAACTCGACATTAGCTAGGATTAAATGGATAATTAACCTTAATCATTTTTAATCACACATAACACATAATTAGGGTTCAATTAATCCTTATTAGTAACTAGGTGGAAGGATGGACATGAGGATTAACTTAATTAAGCTTGATTAGTTTAGGTAATCTCCTTGGCTTCTCTCCCTCTTAACCACGTAGTTAAGCTATGATTAAGATAAACTATTGGTAGTACTAGATTACCCATAATCTAAGGAACCCAAATATAGCTTTGCATGTGAGTTTTACCTCAAGTGAAGCTCCCTAGCTCTCCCTCTATCTCTCGCCTGCTGCTGCTGCTACTTCCTTCTTCTTCTCTCGCCTCACTCTTTCTCTCGGTTTCTATGGTGAAGTGAGGAAGTTGGTGAGTTTGTGTGTGTAGGTGGTTTTGGGACGTGTGAGGTTGAGTGTGAAGGTGAGTAAGTTGGTGGAAACAAGTAGAAGTATTGGTGTTAGGAAACATACTAGGGACAAAGCTTAGTGATAGGCTAGATGATTCATTTACTTAGGTATAGGTGGCTTAGTTAGAGTTAGGCAAATACAAAAGCTATAACCTTTAGCTCGGCCATTCATCAATTTAGCTATTCACCATCATCATACCACACGCCATTACCTAACTCATGATCATATGATCATCACACATCACCACTCAAATGCTACTCACTCTGATCTCTTGCCTAAGTCACACGTAAGTTCTTAGGATTATAAGCCAATAGGATTTTGGCAAGTTAATTCTATAAGTAGTCTTAGGTTATGTCTAATTGGTAGTTTGGTCCAAATGGGTATTGTTAGATTGTTAATTGTCTCAAGTTGGGTTCTAGTTGTATTTAGTTAGGTCCTAGTAATTTTTAATTAGTCACAGGTTGAGTTATAGTCTAGTTTAGTTTAGGTGTAATGTCTAACGGAAAAATAATAGTTTATTTTTTTTTATTAAATCTCTTAGCTTATAAATAATCAAAAATTAATTATAGTCTAAATAAGGTTAACAGATTAGTTTAGGACTAATAAGGGTGCTTAAAATTTACGACTGCTACACTCAATTAAGTGCAAACCACCATTTTTTATCCCCACTCCAAGCATCCTATACCACATATTCACTCTGCCTATGTACCCAATCCCCCTTAACTCAGTCCCTAACTCCTCCAAACTGAAATTATACTACTCAATGACTATTACATCACATTTACCTTCCACGTAATTTTCAAATACCCTATTAACCATTTTGAAGTTTCCACCATGCCAAAACTTAACTAATGTCAAGCTATAACGACCTATATGCATTTTACGCATTTTAGAAATTTAATTAAACAATTAACAACCACTAACTGACATTAATTTACGCCAAATATACATGATTTTTGAACCAAACAAGGGCCAAATAACCCACAAATTACCAAAAGCAGAGCCCACTAACCCATTTTTTAAGCCATTCATTTTGCCTACTTAATTAATCATGCATTCATATTCAACATCAGTCCTTGAAAACAAATGCAGATCCCATTTTTAAAACCACATGCACTGAATTCAAAGTCCACTAACCCTAAAATTCCTTAACAGTGATTAAATAAATAAATTTGTTCGCTTTACACACCAAAATAACTAATTAATCACTAAACAAAGAGAAAACAATGCTTACCTTGACGGGACCAAGTCCCAAAGGAATCTTCAAGCTTAGATCCAAGGACCACCTTCAACAGTTTTCTCTTGCATGGTCCCCTCGAATCTTTAGCTCAAGTCCTTTCAATCTTCCACCTTTCTTCAAAAATCGACTGACTTCACCTTTCTTTTCACCTCAAACAGCACTAGCACTTATTCGATTTGCAGGTGGGGTTGAGATGAGAGTAGTAGAGGTCATTGAAGGGGGTTAATGGTGGAGTGACAGAGGTGGATGAAGGGTTGTTATTACGTGGGGTGAATTCCCAAATAAAAATGATAAGGGTAATAAATTTGTCCCGCCAAAGGATTTTGGGGAATATAATTCATTTTCTTGCATTAACAGAATTAAGAGAGACCAAATAAAATGGCTCAAAAATCAAATAATTTTTTCAGATATTAATTTTTTATTGAAGATTCCAACGACGGGAGGGGTTAAAGGGTTCAAGTGTTTAAGTGTTGCCGTCTTTGTTTTAAAATACCAATATGTCGCCGGAGGATTTTCATATACCAACCTGGTTTGGACCCCATTTAAAAATACCAATCTGGTAATTCAGGGTTACAAGTGGCAATAGAGACATATAAAGAGTGAGGACCATCTAAACAATATAGATATTTTTAGTTGATTAAATTGTACAAGAAAATAATTGTATAGTACTGAGTTAATGAATAAAAGCATGAATTACATTATTCAAGTGTCTTTTCTATTATTAGTTTACATTTTTTTCACCTAGATGAGCCTCTCCCTAAATGTATTGTTTAAGTCGCCTTGTATTTCCTAACTGGAGATACGGCGGTAGCGCCTAGATTGGTTTGTATATTCCGCTACTAAAATCTAAATTGTGTTAAAATCTGATTAACTAAGATAATAATATGGTTAGAGGTTTACGGCATTACACCTACAAAGCAAGAACCTACAACCAAAATGTCCATGGGGTGACCTCGTCCATCACAAGACGAAAGGCCCGTGAATGACAAAGAGAGAGTTAGAATAAGACCACCATATCCAAGCAACAAAAAACAAAGCAGCCAATGAGAATGACGCAAAAATAAAATAGAAAAAAAAAACGCGTTATTCAGTCGATTAAATGCCTCATACCAACTCAATCGCACAAAAAAAAACCAATACAAACCAAACAGGGGAAGAAGGAAGGAATAAACCATGCCACAAAGCCAGTAGTAGTCAAAAAAAGTCTTATGTAACAGAATGCTAAAAGCCACGCCATAAAGAGGAGAGATAGCATACAGAAAGGAGTGAATGAAAACTCCCACTAGAACACAGCAGAAAGGGGAGCAGAGAGATGGGAAAAGACACAATCCAAAAGAAAAGCAAGGCACCCAATATAAAATAACACCCATTATAATATCATATCAAACAATGGTAACCCAAAGTACAACAAAAAGACCACTCGTTATAATAGATATAAAAGCCAACACTAATTAAAAACAGAGGAGTGGTCGTGGGTGAACATAAAATTAAGAGAACTACATGTATAAAAGGAAAACTAAACATCATCGAGTTTAAGTAAGAAGGCCAGAGCCCTCAAAACCCCAGGCTACACCCAAGGCAATGTCCTCCAAATCCTCCATCCGGCTCCTTTTAAAAGAATTACCAGACACCTCAAGATCACCCCCATCAGCATGCATAAAATCCGAAGCTTCATCATCAAGGGCCCCAACAACCAAATTATGAGCAGTGGTGTAAGCAACAAGCTCATCATTATCCACCGGGATATTGAGAGCTGTAGCAAACTCATTGGGGGAGGGGGGCAATGGGAGCAGGAAGGGGGGGGGGGGGGGGGATATGACTATAACCATTAGAATCACCAGCAGCAACAACATGAGGAGGTGAGGAGGGTTGATCAACTACGATGTAGATGTTGGAGACATGACAGTTGTAACTTGAAACAGCCCCGGGGGTTGGCATCTGGACTGGACTATCATGATGGCTCTCAGCAGAGGGTGATTTGTCATTGACCATGGGAGGGAGGTACCACCCGAGAGGGTGCTTTCCTAGCTCTCACATGCCCGGGTCTCGAAATAATACTTGGATTTGTGTGTTTCTTTGGAGTGACTGTGATCCAAAGATCACCAGGCTCAGGGACTTCAACCACATTAGAAGATGGGGAAGCAACATCACGAGAAAAAGAGAGAGAAGTGGCATTGAACTGCTCGACCATAACCTGAACTTCATGATGAGAAACAGAGGGATAGTAATCCATTTCATGCATATGCTCCCCACTACCACACAGGGAACAAGCATCATGCAACCTTCATAGGAAAGAGAAAAGACCTTAGAGATAGATCCTTGAGTGGTAGAAATGGTAGCTTTAAGAGGGCGAGAAATGTTCATATTAAGGCATGCTCTAGCAAACCGACCTCTAAGGCACCTTCTAGTGAAGTCATCATTCTTGATCAAAGAACCAATTGCGAACAACAAGCTTCTAAGGACATTCTCATCTAAAGCTCAAGAGGGAGCCTTTGAATCCTGACCCATTGGTCAAACCAATGATTTATTTATAGCATGTGTCTTGCATGATTAGACATATTAAGAATTACAGCTTATGCTTGATTATATTTCAAATGTGTTTTTAAATTATAGACGTTGGTTACTCAGTTCACGCTGACCCGTTTTCGGGCAGTCACCCGCAATACGATTATCGCTCCGTTGTTGGTGGCAGTTTGTTTGTCAATGCGAGAGATAGTGCGAGTGCAGGGATCAAACAAGGGTTCTCATTGAAGTAGAATGAAGTTAAGCCCTTGAACAAACCAAGGGCGACCCTCCCAAACCCTATTTTTATCCAACTCACAAGAAAAACGAAGAAAAACCATTGATTATCAAGCTCCACAAAGAAACTTCCCCTCTAGTGTCCCTCCAATCAACTCTAGTTTCCGCCTTAATAGCAGGTAAAGGAACATCTTCACCCTAAATTTTGGCAAGTAGACGACTGTAACAGTCCAAGCCAACTAGCGTCGCAACACAATGCACTATGGTGGGAAGTCCCCCAATGGACCCATAGAAGGGGACACTTAAACCCAAAAGGGGGAAGGCCTTGTTCTTTAAGTGGTTGAACTCTATCACTTATAAACCAATCACAATCCTCACATTCTTTCGATGTGGGATTTGGGGTGTTACAGTTGTGAAATTGAGAAATAGGATCATCTAACCTAGGCAAGGGAGGAAGGAGGTGAGGCTCCACGTCAATAGAACACGGAGTTGGGTATCCATCAAAGCAAGTGACAGTTCGAGGCTGGAAGAGGAAGAAGGAGTGTGACCTGGACCCACCACTCCGTGTTAGAGAATAGCTTGAAAGTTAAAGGATTGAGAGGAACCTCCTCTAGCATTATGAGGAGCAACAGCTCCAAATGAGCGACCGAGAACAATAAATTGGGATGGGGGTGGACTAGAGGAAATTGGAGAGGTAAGTAATGTGGTATCATGGTTCGTTGAAGTGTTTGACACGAGGGAGGAAGACATACTAGAACCCCATAAGAAAATGAGAAGAGCAAGAACAAAATTTGAAGGGTACAAAGAAAAACAAGCAAGAAGGGAGGGTATAAATAGGGGAGGGGGAGCAAAAGGATCACTGGAATCACAAAGAGTGACTAAAACACTTCCCAAAAGAAATTAACAGGCACCAAAGAAAGGGAAAAACTTATCACAACACCAAAAACAAAATTAAAGAAGTTGTAACAAGCAAGATAGCCGCCACAACTATAAAGGAGCCACCCAGACAGAGGAAGCAACGAGATAAATAAAGGGAGGAAAAACCATTAAACATATAATTAAGCTATATGGTGGCCGTGGAATTTTATTGGTTTGATCGGAACCAAACTGTTTTTGGTTGCAACCAAAGNTAATCATCACTTTGGTTGAACCCAAAGTGTTCTTGGTTTCAACCAAACTTATAATTGATAAGATAAAATGAACGTATAAGATTAGTACGCTTAAATCTAACGGTGTATATTAAAAGTTTTAGTGGCCATCGCTTATTGTAAAATTTTTCATTCAGAGGGATATTATCCGGAATGAAATCAGCGCAATCAACAATTAGAGCAAGAGCAGTACTGTACTTAATCTCGCAAAGAGCACCCATGCCATCATTAAAAGCATAGTTACTCGATAATCAAGGCCCTATAGGGCTATAGCAGAGGCTAGCATAAGCTTCTTCAATGTGATATTGTTATTGCACAAAATATTGTATCAGGCGGCCTGAAATATCAGGCGTAATGTACTGGTAGTCCATAAAATGGTACTGGTAAGCTAAACATTAGTATTGATAACCAAAAATTAGGATAACTTTTCTTTTTATCCAATACCGCTCCAGTACTCTTTTTTACTTACACAGTACTGTTTTTTATTTAAGAGAATGATTGATATTATTGTTAGATCGCCCATTTGAATTATTTGAGTCCATTTTTCCCCAAAAAACAAAAAAAAAAAAAAAAGAAAAAGAAAAAGAAAAAGAAAAGAAAAACGAGTAACAGTTGCCGCCCCTCCCCTCTGTCTCACGTAAACCTAGCCAACACCACCACCTAAACCCCTAAACTAAACCCTTCCTCCTTCCCCCATTCCTCCCCCTTTCTCTCTCTCATTGCCTCCCTGCAACCACAACAACGACCTTGAGAAAAATGATTAATGGCGGAAAGAGCTACGTCTCAGCGCCGCCAGCCTTCTCAAACGATGCAAAGCGCCTCCTTATTTGCACCGGCAACACCGTCTCTGTCTTCAGCACCTCCACTGGAATGCAGGTTCAATTCGTCTTCTTTCTTCAAACTCCCTCATCAGCTGTGATGGCTATCAAGTTAATACACTTTTTTTTTTTTACTTGAAATTTGGCTCAGATAACGGAGTTGGAAGGTCACCAAGCGCTGGTTACATCAATTGTTGTAGTGCCAAGCACAGCTAAGCTTCTGTGCTTCTGTTGGACATCGTCTCTTGACGGAACCATTCGCTATTGGGATTTTTCTGCCCCTGAATTGATTAAGACGGTCGATGTTCGCCTCCCCGTTTTTTCAATGGTACTGCAATATGATATCCCTTCCTTCTTGTTCATATTCCTTCGTGTCTGATTTTTATTTCAATTCAATGTTTAGTGATGCTTTATTTTGTTTTTGAGTTTGATGGACCGATATACAGTTTTTGTTGTTGTTGTTGAGGAAACACTATAAGTGGCAACTGGCTTATGGACTTCGCTTGATTATACAAAATGGGGCTGACCTAATTTTATGGATAATTAACATTACTTGGTACTTCAATGTCTAGCTTGTTGTATATGCCTAATGAACTTGGATAAGTGCAATGGGACTATGTGAAGGATTACTAAACTTGGTAGGTGATAGTAAGGACCATGATACATATAGAGCGCTTATTTGATTTTGTCCATGGCTTGAGGAATGGGCAGCATGCTAACTAATGCAGCAATAAGTGGAAACCTTTGCGGTTGGTAGAACATGAATCTTAGGGGGACATGAACAATGAAGAAGTTATCGGATTGAAAAGTGGGAATGGTGAACATAGAAAGTGAGGCTCATAAAACAAAAGAAGCAAGTCGGAAGTTTTTGTGTATGTCATATGTTATTTATCTAAATATTTCTCTGAAGGGTGAAAGGAATTAATTTTTCTTTCTATCTCCCTCCCCCCTCTAAATGTTTGTTTGAGAACGTTGAGAGGAGATCTTTAAACTCCCTTCTTGGTGAAAAAGTTGTCGTATCTATGGATGAGATGCTAGTGTGCAATGTTTGCCCTAGTTTGGTGTATTTGGTTCGAGAGGAATAACCGGGTGTTTCAGGATTAATATGTTCCGGTTGATTCGACATGGGATAAGATAGTTTCTATGGTTCTTTGTGGGTTCTTGCCTGTAGGATATTTCCAGGAGTCCACTGATGTAAAGAGGGATTGGAGGGCCTTGTTATACTGATCTTACTGTATTGAGGACATCCCACTTGTATTCTTTTACTATTAATACAATCATTTTCCTTATCTTAAAAAAAAAAAGTTCTGTGGACTTTCGTATGCATTTTTTTCCCACTTCCTCCTTCCAAAGTCTGAGGTAGAAGTATTTCTTTCACAATGTCCATTCATGACAAAGTTATTTAATGACGTGACATCTTTAGAGGCTGAATTATAGAGCACCTGCAATCTTCTTCAGTGATTCCGCCTTTGCAATTTCATGGCTATAACATTATTTATTAAATCATTAGTTTCTCTCCGTATTTCAGGTGATCCCGAGTCTGCTATCTAGACAAGAAGATAAAGGGAGTAAATCAGATAATTTGTTTGCTTATGTGTCTTTAGAAGATGTAAATAACGCTGATGACAAGCCTGAAGCTTTGCGTTGGCAAATTCGAAAGTGCAACCTAACTGCATCTAAGCTGGCCAGAGTGATTTTAAAAGAGGTGAGTGGTGCGTGGTCATTTTATTCATGTGTACTTATTATTAACATGCTTTTGTTGTGGTTGCTGTAACTTGTTTGACTTGTAACTCTGTTTTATAATGCAATGTC
Source organism: Mesembryanthemum crystallinum (assembly GCA_030267885.1). Taxonomy (NCBI): domain Eukaryota; kingdom Viridiplantae; phylum Streptophyta; class Magnoliopsida; order Caryophyllales; family Aizoaceae; genus Mesembryanthemum; species Mesembryanthemum crystallinum. The sequence goes on from BSSO01005956.1 coordinate 10,570, forward strand.
TTTTGATACTTTATCCTATTCAATATTGTTCTTAGTAATTGTATTAGGAAAACCAACTAGTGCTACCTTCGTATATCTTAAAATTGTCTTGTTTGTTAATTCCAAAGTAAGTTTTTACTATTTCATTTTTCCTATGTGTTGTGCTTGGACTAAGCTTGGTGACTTAGAGAAGTTACCGGCAATTTACAAATTTAGGGCGTTGAAAATTAGCAGGATTTAGATTGTTTTAACACAAAGAGAGCTGTTTGGTGGAGAATCGCCATTAGCATAATTTGATGAAGCAGAAAAATATCCTGTTCCAAGCCCTTAGAGGGAGAGATTTTACTGATGTGGGGAGTACCTTTGAGCAGTGTCAAAATTTTGGCGTTTTATTCTCTGCTCTTGTGCACATATCATGTTAGTGCTTGCTAAGTATTTCTTGTTACGTATACTAAAATTATAGTTTCAATTTTCTGAAATCGAGATTCTTTTTTGTAATATTAGTTATATCTATTCTCTACCTCACTGGGTTAATAATTGCGAAATAACTACATGTAATTGTTACAAGAGATTGATAGGAAAATCATAGTATATTGTTCATATTGGTGGACAGTTTCAAGAGTGCCAACTTATTTCATTTTTGGAATAAATTCTTTACAGACTGCACAACCAGCATTTATAACTGGTAGTCCCTCAGGAGAATATTTTGGAATCCAAAGTAAACGCACGCTTCAAATATGGAAAGTTCCAGCAGATGATGTTAAGCATGCTGTGGTCAAGAAGATGAAATTACATCACACAAAAACCTTGACTACTTTTGCTTTCCATCCAAATGAGAGCATTGTGGCTGCTGGTGATATAACTGGGAGGATTTTAGTCTGGAGGGGTTTTGGTGGTAGAACACTTACAGGCATTGAGCAGATTAAAGAAAAATTGTCAAAGTATGAGGATGAAAGACCTGGGGTTAGAGGAGATGATGATGCTGACTCATGCTCTACATGGCATTGGCACTCATCTGAAGTGAAGTTTCTTTCATTTTCTTCTGATGGTGCCTATTTATACTCAGGTAGGCCTATTTTATTAAGTAAATAGTATGTAATAGTTTATTAGTTAGCAATTTCATTTCTTGATTTTGCTTCAGGGTATTATTTGTAGCTACTGATAGACTTTCTATGCGGTGGTGGGCCACAAGGCTAGGCTCAAGCATTATCTTCATGACTTTTTGTTATATGTTCTTCCTTTGAAAAAATAGTACCAATGCTTGTTTCTTTTCTTTTTTCCCATCTGCTTGTGTTCCTAGAGTCTTTGAATTATGATTTCTTTGTTCTTCAGAGGATTATCCATGTAAAAATGAAATATATAAGAAAAGAAAAAATGATCGCTCTGATTGCTCCTTTTGTGTCTATTTTTTTTTTTTAATTCTGCATTCTGCTTTATATCGAGGGTCTATTGTCTGTAGTTTGCGTCTTCTATGGGAAACTTGAGCATGGGGTGCTAAGCTGTTGATCTGTTATCATGCTTGTCCATGCCGTCCATCTCTTCTTTTAGTGCAAGAGGGGATGTCCCAGTGGCACCCATTCTCTCATGTTACGTCTTCTTACTTTGCTGCATTCTGTGGTTGCATCACGTCACTTTAAACAAAGGTGTATTGCTTTGATGAATACGGAAAGATCAAAATCTGTCGATCTTTTATTTTTGATTTTGGATGTGTTGGGTTTTTGAAGGTCAGGCTCTCCTCTAAGTAGGAGATTGCTGCTTTTATTTGTCCCTTGCTTTCTAGAACTGTAGATTGAGTTATATAATCTGAGATCCTTTTATACCAGGGAGCTTCTTCCATCAATCTTGAATAGTTTATTATCATAACTAGTTTTTACATCCCATGTGATGTATGGAATCATAAAATAAGTAACTTTTTTAAAGAAAAATTTGCCGCCAACCCCCTTATATAGTACATTTCTTGTGACAAACCCCCCT
>BSSO01005957.1:0-12518 GCA_030267885.1 Mesembryanthemum crystallinum
AAAATAATTTAAACAAAATCCTTAAAGAAGATTTATCGTATAATTGAACGATAATAATTTCAGATAATTCTTTGAAATGATAATAAATTGTAACAAACCGGAATTTAAGACCAACTAATAAGAGTTTTGCGGCAGCGAATGTCCCAAATTCTAGTGTATTACCGTCGTATACAATGTACATGTGTTCTAAATAATAATAAATAATGCCTGACACATATATACCATGTACAAGGCAAAAGTGAAGAAGTATGATTTATATAAACATACATATTATATTAAGTCTTCTTAATATTATTATTACAAACCAAGTTTACTTAAACGTGTCTTATAACTGTAGCAGTCTTATTATTCACTACATATACTAATATAACTATTATGTCCTTAGCACGTTCTTTGCCATCACACTTCCTGTCAGTGCCCATCAGATATCTGTTTAAAACATAGAAAAACATTTGAAAGGAAAAAGTCAGCTTATGCTAAGTAATCTCACTCCACCCTGTAAAATTATGAAAAATTACTAAGATTTTATTTAAGGTTTTATAAAATCATCTTTGGGGTGATTTTAAAATAGTGATCTTTGATATCTTGGTTATTATATAAGCTACTTATAGTATTAATTCAAAAATTTACAAATTTTATATTTATTAACATTTAATAGATTTTCTTATATTGATTCTTTAGGTAGTAACTACTACTACTACTACTAATATTATTATTATTATTATTATTATTATTATTATTATTATTATTATTATTATTATTATTATTATTATTATTATTATTATTATTATTATTATATTGATTCTTTAGTCGAGCTTATAATATTACTAGAACCTTGGCTTAGTTAATATGTGAGCTCACCGATTGTTTAGCATAATGGTCATTCCAACCATCTACCGATAAGGTGTGGCCGATCTTGAGCCAACCCAATTAAGGTTTCCTTACTCAATAATTAATAATCTCGGGCCTACCCTGTTAGGGTTTCCCTACTATAACTCGAGCCTACCAAATATGGTTTCCCTACTCAATAATAATCAGGATCCTTTTAAGGAATCCAAAATAGCTGGTAGTTCTGTTGTTCAACGGTTATCCATCGATTCAATTGGCCATTTACTAGTGTTCGCACCTATCCCTATAAATCCTTCCGGCGGTAGTAGGTTAGATGTTTCTTCCCGATCTTTCACTTTAGATTATATTATATTATTATTAATAGTAACTCATAGAATAGTATTTTCCTCATTTATTACATATAGTAGTAAAATGACCATTTTGCCCTTTTAGGGTCAAATAGGTGATAAAGATAGCTTTTCAGTAACAATGGTCTTCCTTCTATCCCTTATTATAAATTTATATTTTTATATTATTAAAAATAAGAATATTATCACTGGGAAACGTAATTATTATTTTTCCTTAATTATTTGATTTATCCATTAATTACTATTATTATTATCAAATAAATCAATTTAATATTATTATTTTACCAGTTTAATTATGAACATCCTAAGTGACTAAAGATCATAGTTAAATTACCTTTTACCCTTAATTGATTTTAAGTGATTTGAATTAACTCCTTTATTTATACTTCTGTTCATTTGAAAAATTACCAATTTACCCCTTTTAGTCATTAATTAGTATAATAAATCTAATTACCTAGTTGTGTGTGAAATTAATATTTTACCCTTCCATTTTCCTTTGAGCTGGTTGTTCTCCTTATTTTACTTATAGTTTTTCTATCTTTCTTTTTATCACCATGATTTGGTTAAATGGTAAAATTACTATTTTGCCCTCTTGTTAAACTTCTTGAGTCTTAATTAACTTTTGCTTATGAATTTACTATTTTTCCCTTTCATTCCTCTTTTATTTTATTTATAGCCGATTACTATTATTGTTACTCTTTCTATTTTCTCAATCTTTTTATAGTACTATTACTCAGTTATTTATCATTAAAATTACCATTTTACCCATAGCTTCTCACTAGGCCGATTATAAAGATAGTCTCCAATCTTATTTTTTTTCTTTTTCTTTTTAATAAGGATGTTAAGGATTTATTTCTTATAAATAGACTACAAAAATTACCACACTATTATTTACAATAATATGAATATAATTAAATTAAATCCTGAACTAAGGTTTTTGTTCTTCTAACATGATACTATAGTTCCAAACACATTCAAGCTAATCTACTAGATAATTAAACACATGAAAATTTTTGAGATTTGCCCACGGTTTAAACATGCCAAATTTAATTATTATTTTTGAATTCATTCCTTAATTATCCATTAATTAATTATCATCAAAATTATACTTTATTAGCTATAAATCACACGGTTTACACATGCATGTCATTTTAATTATCTTAATCCCATTTTTAAGCACATAACACATAATTACTCAATTAATCCAAATCTAATTAGCTAGGTGGAATAGATGGACATGAGATTACCTTAGGTTTAGTGGTAGATTAGGGTTGAGTTAAGCAAAGACCACCTCTCTATCTCCCCTCCAAACTCGGCTAAGGCAAAAGAAAAATGAGGATTAGTTGTTAGATTAGTGAAATCCATAAGAAAATTAGTTAGAAACCAAGGTTATATGTATTTTTACCTTCAAATCCCTCTAGATCTCCTCCTTGTAACTATCGGTTCTCTTCTCCTTCCTCTTCTTCTCCTTAGTCTTCTCTTTCTCTCTCTATCTCTAATGTAAGTAAGGAAATAAAGTGTTAGTGGCATTGTGGGGGGTGGGTGTTGGATGTAGGAATTGGGTATTAGTATAGGTGGTTTTGCATGTGGGTTATACTAACATAGGCTTGCTTAGTAGATTACTTAGCTATGCTTATGTAAGCTTAGGGGAGTGATGTGGCTAGCTAGTAATGTGTTAGAGTGTCCACTCTTTTTTACTCATCCAACTAAACCACTATTTACCAAGTCCTCCTCATCATTTCTTCTTCTCTTCTTACGCCACCACCCCTCTATTTCCACTCTACCAACTCAAAAACTTGGCACATGTCACCCTTGACCAAGATTCCCCAATTAGGTTTCAACACACAAAAAGGTTGCATGAACTTCTCCCCTCAAGTCTCCTCCAACGTGTGCATGGGGAACTATTCACCCTCAAATTGGTTCAAGTTGATTGCTAATTGTATCTAGTCGATCCCCAAAATAATTTAGTTAGTCATAGGTTGAGTTCTAATCTAGTTTAGTTGAGGTTTAATTGATGTTAGAGGATAAAATAATAATTAGGGTTTTGATTTCTTAGGGTACAACTAAGCAAAAAATTTAATTAGGGTTAATTTAGAGTTAAGTTAGAGTTAAATAAAAATTAATTAGAGTTAGTTAGGTGATAAAAATCGCATGTGTTACATAAATAATGTAGAAATATTTGGGGTATCACATCCAATGTTGGATTTTGCACACACTCTTATCTACCAGAGGTTTACATTGTGCTACTGAGATTTTCTTGGTTGTTAGAGGAACTCCAATATACTTTACTGGCAACCGACCTTCAGAATAACCCAGCAATTGCAAAATTTTCAGTTTAGTAGCATAAGACACCCCTCCAAAATAAATCTGGCTTTTAGAGAGGTTGCCTTTAAGACCAGAGGATTCAAAAAATGAATTAAACTTCTGCTGCAGCAAGGCAATGGATGTAGTGTCTCCTCTTGCAAATAGTAAGAGGTCATCTGCAAAACAAATATGAGCTGTACCCAACTTCCCACATTTGGGATGATAGTTGAAGTCATGTTCATGTGGGAGAGTGGCTAAGACCTTATGCAAATATTCCATGACTAAGGTAAAGAGGAAAGGAGACATTGGGTCTCCTTGCCTCAATCCTTTTCTAGCAGGAAAAGCAGTAGTAAATTCACCATTAACAATAATAGAATAGTGGGAATGCTTTTCTCTTTAATGAAGGCGATTCCATTGCGATTCTTCTTCGCTAGCTTATGGCAAAGAGACAAAAATCACGAGGCCAGCAATAGCAACAGAGCAAGAGTAAGAATAAATCAGCTAAAAAGAATGCGAAGAAAAGTTCCGAATTTAGGGGATGCGAAGAAATCGAAGCCGGTAGTGGAGTTAGTGGGTGTTCAACCGTTAGATATGGAAGCTGAGATGCATTCGCCAGTAAGAGCAGTGAGAAACTTGTTAGTAGCTACCCCGGAGTCCTGGGCAGATCATGCTGAAGCACAAAAAAGGCTGAATTCGAGAGTTATTCCAGGTAACAGTTCTAAGATCTCTTCTTGGACTAGGATGGTTAATGCGGAATCCAGTTCAGGTGGAGTTGATTTTGCACTCTCCGCCTAAACCTAGCTCGAATTTGAAAATCACATTTGATGAGATTGTTGATGAATGTAAATTTTGGCATAATGCTATTATATGCTATGTTTTAGGATCGAATCCGCCATTTTCTGTCTAGGAAGGTTATTTTAAAAGGGTGTGGAAGGATTTAGGCATTGATAAGGTGTCTGCAGTCAGTAAGCGGGTGTTTCTGGTTCGGTTTCATTCTATGGGAAATAGAAATAAGGTTGTGGAGGAAGGATTGAGATTATTTGACAGAAAACCATTGATTGTTAAACCATGGCTGCCTGATATGGACCTGAAGAAGGAGGCAATAACATCCATTCCAGTGTGGGTTAGACTATCGGGTTTGGAGCTGAAATATTGGGGCACTAGTACTCTGACAAAATTGGGGACTCTCATTGGGAATCCTCTGAGAGTAGATAGGGCTACAGTTCAGAAGGAGAGATTGGCATACGCTCGACTTTTGATTGAAGTGAAACTCAATAGCAATATACCTGATAAAATCTTCTTTGAGAATGAATGGTTGTTTCTCAGGATATTGTCTTTGAATGGAAGCCAATCCTTTGTAGAAAATGTGAGAACTATGGGCATTCAGTTGAAGAATGTAGAAAGCAAGAAGGGAAGAGGGTTTGGGTGCAAAAAGAGAATGTAAACACAGAGGAAAATGTGATTGCCACTGATCATCAAGCCCCAAAAGAGATTGCTCCTCTTGAGGTGGACAAAGATGGCTTTACTTTAGAGAATGGGGGTAAGAGCTCCAGACATCCAAAAGAAAAATTTGTTCCTGCAATTGAGACTGCTAATTCCTTTTCTCCTCCTGGGGTGGTTCTGGTAAATGAAGTTTCTTCAGAGGTACATAGCAGTATTCAGAAGATGCAAGGAGATGTTACTGTGAATGAGATGATACATGGTAGTGATGGGGGTTTCCTCCTCCTGATGGATAGTTTTGCTTTTTGGAATATTAGAGGGCTCAACAAGGTGAGCAAGCAGCAAGAATTATCATGGTTTTTTCAATTTAATAAGCTTACCTTGGTTGGTCTTCTAGAAACTGGGGTGAAAGCCCCCAATGAGAATAAAATTGCTGCTACTTTTTGTCATGGTTGGGATTATATTACCAATGTTCAAACTCTGAATAGAGGGAGGATTTGGTTAATGTGGAGACATACCATTTTTACCCTTACTGTTGAGCTGATAACACCCCAGCTTATCCATGTGAGTGTGGTTCATAGAGGGAGTGGTTTTGCCTTCAAAATGACAGTGGTGTATGGTTATAATGATGGAGGGAGCAGGAAAGCCCTTTGGGAGGACCTTGCTGCTATAGGTACCAATATGTTTGATCCTTAGGTTGTGGGTGGAGACTTTAATAATGTTCTGCATCTTAATGAGAGGTTGGGTGCCCCTGTCTCTTTGAATGAGGTGGAGGATTTCAGGAGATGTGTTAGCCAGTGTGATATTGTGGATATGACAGCAAAAGGGGGTTTTTTCACTTGGACTAACAAGCAAGAGGAGAGTACTTGAGTGTTCTTCAAAATAGATAGAGTTATAATTAATTCTCACTGGATTAATCAAGCTCCTGCAGCTGATGTTTGGTATATGCCTGAAGGTTTATTTCACCATAAGCCTGCTTTGGTTGTGTTCCATAACAGTATTAAACCTAAGCCATCCTTTAGGTATTTTAATATGTGGTCACAGGCAAATGAGTTCCTAGATGTTATCAGAAGTGTTTGGGAGCAGAACATTGAAGGTGTTCCTATGTATGCTGTGCTTACTAAGCAAACAATGTTGAGAGGTCCTCTCAAGCTGCTGAATAGAAGGAACTTCCCTGATGTTATAAAGGATGCTGACCAGGCTCTATAGCAGCTAACTGCATGTCAGGATAAGCTTCAGAATGACCCTTTGAATGGTGTTTTGATTGAGGAGGAAAAAGAGCTAGCAAAACAATATAAAGATAAGCAGAAAGCTAGGCTAAGCTTTCTTAGACAAAAGAGTAAAGTGCAATGGCTTAAAGATGGGTATTCTAATACAAAGTATTTTCATGCTTGTATTAAAGCCAGAAGAATTCAGAGTAAAATCTATAGCATTTCAGCTATTGATGGATCACCTGCAGTGGGATCAAAGGCTGTGGCTAATGCTTTTCTTAGCTTCTACAAGTCTCTCTTGGGCACTCAGTGTGAGAATAGAGCTCATGTTAACAACACTTTGGTAAGGAGAGGTCCTATTATGGATGAGCAACAAAGGAACTCATTCTGTATGCCTTTTAGCAGAGACGAAGTGTAGAAGGCATTATTTCTATCCCGGCTGACAAATCTCCAGGTCCGGATGGTTACACCAGTCAATTTTATAGAGATGCGTGGAGTGTGGTTGGTAACCAGGTAACTGATGCAATTCTCAATTTCTTTGCTTCGGGTAAAATCCTTAAGCAACTCAATGCTACCATCATATCTCTTGTTTCAGAGTCCTCAAATGCTAGCAGTGTGGCTGAATATAGGTCTATTTCGTGTTGCAATGTGATTTACAAGGTTATCTCGAAGCTTATCTGCTCTAAACTTGCTCCAATTCTGCCCAGTTTGATTGACCCAGCTGAATCTGGGTTTGTTGCTGGAAGGAATATTGCTCAAAACATCTTAATCTGTCAAGACCTGATCAGAATGTACAACAGGAAGGGGATCTCGAGTAGATGTTTGGTAAACATTGATCTTAAAAAGGCGTATGATTCCATTGAGTGGAATTTTGTGCAAGAAATGCTACATGCACTTAATTTTCCCTCTCAATTTATTAACTGGGTCATGAACTGTGTGACCTCTACAAGGTTTTCTCTTCTGGTAAATGGTGAGCTACATGGTAATTTTGAAGGAAAAAGAGGGTTGAGGCAAGGTGATCCTATGTCACCTCTTCTATTTGTGATTTGTGTTTAATATATGTCTAGAATCCTCAAGTTTGTGAGTGAGAATCCAGAATTCCATTTTCACCCTCTCTGTACTTCATTAAAAATTACACATTTGTGCTTTGCTGATGATGTTCTACTCTTCTGTAGAGAGGAAGTTCAGTCTGTCAATTTACTTTTGAGAGCTCTTGCTATTTTTGCTGCTGCTTCAGGCCTTCATGCTAGCCCTGCAAAGTCTGCAATTTATTGTGGTAATATGGAAGAAGAGGGGAAGAATGCTATTGTTACTCTATATGGCTTTCAACTTGGTTCATTTTCATTCAAGTATTTGGGAGTGACTATTTCTCAAAGGAAACTATCTGCACATGATTGTGATCTTTTGATAGATAAGATGACCTCAAGGATTCACTCATGGGGTTCTAGGAATTTGTCTTATGCCGGGAGACTTCAATTAGTTAACTCCATATTGATCAACATTCACACATATTGGAGCACAATATTCCTGTTGCCTAAAAGAGTTCTTATACCAGGTACCACTAATACTTTAAAAACTCCATTAGTTGCTTGGGATTTGCTTTGTAAACCCAAAAGGGCTGGTGGTTTGGGGATTAGAGACATTGAATTGTGGAATGAAGTTGCAATAGCTAAATATGTATGGAACATAGCTGATAAGGCAATGTTATGGGTTAGATAGGTTGATCATATCTATATAAGAGGAGCTAACTGGAGGCAATATAGCCCTCCTCCAGATTGCAGTTGGGTTTGGAAGAAAATTTGTCGAATGAAAGATGTATTCTCTACTGGCTATAGAAATGGGGTTTGGGGTACAGATAATGGTGTGTATACCATCGCAGCAGGATATAAGTGGAGAAAGGGAGACCTGCAAAAGATTGCCTGGAGCAGATGGGTGTGGAACTCAAGCAACATTCCTAAGCACAGCTTTATAAGCTGGCTTACAATCATGGGCAGATTGCAAACAAGAGCTAGATTAATGCTTTATGGAATTTGCACTGATGATACATGTGCACTCTGTATGTAACAGCCTGAAACTATTGGTCATCTTTTCTTTGAATGTCCTTTTGGTAATGCTTGCCTGAAGTACATCACAGATTGGATGGGCATAAAATGTTCCTCACATTTACTTTCATATGTCTGGAAAAAATTTAGTAGCAAACATGGAACAAAAATTCAAAAGAAGGTGTACAGAAGTGCGCTTGCTGGCCTTATCTATGAAGTGTGGAGATGTAGAAATGAAGATGTTTGGGAGAACAGAGTTACAAGGCTTGTTCTGGTGGTGCAAAGACTCAAAGATCAGCTCTATAGTAGAATTAATAGTCTTAAGAAGGTGTGGACATCTAGAGAGGAAATATGGTTTAAATCTGTATTTAGTTTCTAATGAGATTAGCATGTTATAGAGGATACCTTACATAGTAGATGAACCTCTAGTGTTAATCTTGTTTTAGTGTGTAATCTGCCTTGTTTTGGTGAATTAATAATACTACTACTCTACTTTCACCAAAAAATAAAAATAAAAAATAAAATAATAGAATAGTGGACAGTTGTGATGCAAGTAAAGATCCATTGTATAAATCTTTGAGGGAAGCCCAACTCTTGTAAGATTTGCTCAATAAGGCCCCACTCTACAGAATCATAAGCTTTCTGTAGGTATACTTTAATCATACATCTAGGAGAAATCCCCTTCCTGGTGTACCCCTTAACCAATTCATGGCTGAGAAGTATGTTGTCACAAATGTACCTCCCAAGAACAAATGCAGACTGGGAATTGCTAACAATGGAGCTAAGAACATTATGCATTCTGTGTGTGAGCAGTTTGGTAATGATCTTGTACAGAACTGTGCAGCATGCAATAGGTCTATACTCCTTGATGGAGGAGGGTTTATTCACTTTTGGAACTAATGTCACAGCAGCAGTGTTAATAGCAGAGTGTACAACATAAGTAGAAAATTTAACGGCAGTGCAAACATCTGTGTTAATAATACTCCAGCATTTCTTAAAAAAACAAGCATTAAACCCATCAATACCTGGTGCTTTGTTATCATCAATTGAGAAGAGAGCAGCCTTAATTTCATCATTAGTGATCTCAGCATTCAGTAGATGTTGTTGAGCTTGGGATAATGTTGGGCCTTTCCTCATAACTGATATATCAATGCAAGGAATAGAAGGAGCAGCAGAGCCCATGAGAGACTTATAAAAGTATACAATTTAGCCTTGATGTCATCATGCCTTACAAGTTTAATGTCTTGAGCATTCATAAGAGCAGTTATTGTACTTTTGTTGTTCCTCTCTACCATCATGACCAAAAAGAATTTGTTGTTGGCATCACCACATTTTATCTAATGTGCGTTTGATTGTTGTCTATAAATATTTTCAAGGATGTCACTCCACTTCTCAAGGTTCTGCAAGGAATGCTTATCTTTTTCCAGAAGAGAGGGATTTGTAATGTCGTGAGACATCTCTTGCCGAACTTGAAGCATATCCTCTATAGCTTCTTCAATTTTCTTTTGGATATTGCTGAAATTATTGGTGAATAGTTGCTTAAGTGGTTTCTGTATTCTATTCAAACACCAGCAAATATGCTGTAGTGAAGCATTGTTTTGTACTTGCCAGTTGTTTCTCACAATAAATTCAAACTGCCCATGTTCTGCTAGAATATTAAGGAACCTGAAAGGTCTCTTAATATGTTGTTGAGCAATTTTAGCAGCTAAAATAATTAAGGAATTGACTGAAATCAAAGGGTTGCCCACTTCAGCTATAGAATGACCATACTTGAGATGCCAATCAACATTACCCATGATTCTATCAATCTTGCTGCATACATGCTTATTAGTCAATGTGTGATATCTACCTGTGGCCTTCAGTTTAGATAAAGTTAGGGAATTCATGAAATCTTGTAGATCTTCAGTTTCTTGGTGGGTAACCTTATTACCTTGTATCCTATCTTCGGTATAAAGAACAGCATTGAAATCACCACTTAGAATCCAAGGAGCTCCTCTACAAGCTATGATCTTCAAATCTCTCCATAAAAGCTTCCGCTCTTCAATTGTATTTAGACCATAGACAACAGACATGACACAACTAAAAGGGGTGTGTTTACTCTCCACTTTACAGTGTATAATTGTGAGTGAGTATGCATAATGTGGACATCAATGTGAGCAGGGTTCCAAAGCAACCAAATTCTACCATTGCTAGCATGAGTGTAGTTGTGTGCAAAGCTCCACCCTTTAGCAACTTTATTAACAATGTCAAGAGATTTATGCCGTTTCACTCTTGTCTCCAGAATTCCCATTAACACTACTTTATTCTTCTGAATGAAGTTTCTAAGCTCCTTTTGTTTAAAGGGTTTGTTCAACCCTCTAATGTTTCATGTTACCAGATTCATCTGGAGGAGGACGGGGTTGAACCTATGTAGGCTCATTCTCAAGGAACACCACTTGTTCTACAATAGGATCTAGCACTTCAAAGGAATTGTTTGTAAGGATAACCTCAGGTGCTATACTAGAAATTTCTCTATAAGAGCTTCCAGATCTTATGATGACTGTACCATCAGATGGCTCCCAAGTATCTTTGGAAGGTGCAGTCTCATTAGTTATCTTGCCAGTTGCTTGTGTTGAAGCCTCTGTAGTTGTTTTTCTTTTCCCACTGTTCTGAACTATAGTTTCAAATGTTGAAGGTTTTGCTTTAGCTACCCAATGCTTTTGTATTGTCTTCTTGATAGGTTTAGGGGCTGCTGGTGCTTGCTGCTGCTTGTAAATAGAACAGTCATGCCCAAATTGAAGGCACTGTTTACAAAAATCAGGTTTCCATTCAAACTTAATGGGTTGTTCAAAGGTTCTCCTATTAGGATCTAAAACAGATACAGATGTAGGTAGATCTTGTGTGACATCCACTTCTATCATCACGCTGGCATATGAGACCCTCAGTTGCTTGGTAGTGCACTCATCATCATAAACAGGGGAACCCACACTACTAGCAATTCTACTCAATGAATTAACACACTAGTAATGTAAAGGCAGATTGGGAAACTTCACCCATAGAGGCAAAACCCTAAGTAATTCCTCTTTGAAATTAAAGTCTGGTGTCCAGGCCTTTATAATCATAAGAAAGTCATTCAAAGAGTAAGGCCCTATGTATATAATGGAGTTCCTATCTTCAATCGATTGAAATTTCACTATGAAAACTCCCTCCTCGTGCAGAAATACACTTGGTTTTGCCACATGATTCCAAAGCTTACTAATATACTTCTCCATAAAGCTAAATGCAGGTCTATCTCCTACAACATACACTATTAAAGCATTCCTCCATAAACCATGGTGTTTCTCAACCTCATGCTTTTCAAGTTCAGCAATACGTTTCCTATTTTGTAAGGTAGGAGGGATATAGGAAAGAGACATACCATAATTAGCTGATCGATTATTCGAAAAAATAGCCCATACCATTTCTCAGGTTGTAGCGGTGAAGGGGTAAATCCCACACCTTTGTCAAATCGAGCCTCCTCGTAACATTCACGAGGTTTAGCGGTGCTTTAGTAGGTACGCCGTTGCTCAAAGTGCCCTCAGTTATCACAAGATGAGTAGCAGTAGCCGTAGTGACTACTGGTTCATCCTTGTCACTGGGTTCTTCTAGAATAGAACTCCTGGTGCTCATGGAGCTGCCTATATGAATAATGGGAGTGCCGCGCCCACGGCCACCCCCTTTCCGACCTTTTTCCCCACCTCCCATGGCCCCGGCCGCCGGCCGATAGCGAGTTTGCTAGATCATTCAGCTAGAGAGGGTTTTTAGAGATAGAGAGAGAAAGTCTTTTTAGTTTTTCAGCTAGATCGTTCAGGTAGAGAGGGTTTCCTTACAATTAGTAAAAACGAAAAAGCAAACATTCAAAAATTGCATTCGTCCACTATGTTTAGGTACCTTTCTTCTTTTAAATTGGAAGATAAATTTTGAATTTGATTACAATCTTAATTATCCAAATGATAGGCCAGCTTAAGCTTTTTCATACTATTTAATAACTAATAATCTTAATGTGAGACTTATATCATAATTGTCATGTATTTGTAAGGTATTTTGTCTTATTTATGTTTTCTTAATAAAAATGTACCTTTTTGTGCATTCTTATACGTGTATTTTTTTTTCTTTTTTGATATTTTTAGATTTTCCCTATTTTAGGGTACTTTACTTTTAATTTGTTGATATGATGTTTATAATTTTTTTCTTAATATTTCATAGAGAAATAATATTATAATCATTGATGCGTGTCGTTACCGCAACAAAATTAATACACTTACTAACACCTAACAAAGTAGATAGGGCAAGTAAGGGTCGATCCC
>BSSO01005958.1:0-12518 GCA_030267885.1 Mesembryanthemum crystallinum
TAGGGTTGTCCAAATAATCTAATAAAACCGAGTAAACCAAATTAATCTAGTCAGTAGATTAACAATTCAAATAGATTGACATGGGTACAATCACAAGTCATATAATTTTTTATTTTTTTTTGGTGGACGGGATGATACGCAGGCCCGAAATAAAAATAAAAATAAAATCACATAGTAATTAGCCTAGACCTTGAGAACCCCATGAGGTCTTGGAGTAGAACATTCATCACATTCGGAATAAGGGCATCAAATTCGCAAACTACGTCATCCGTGGCAAAACTGTGGTTGGCTAACCAATTAGCTGATGTATTTGCCTCACGGTAAACATGTTGAACCTTGGTCTTCCAATAAGGATTGGACATGAGTTCCTTGCACTGTTCGATTATGAAGAAATAAGGACTGAACCGAGGAATGGTGTTGAGAAGCATGTCATGAATTAGCTCAGAGTCAACTTCTAATACTAGTAGGGGGATTTCAAGCATTTTGGCTAGCTGCAACCCTTTTAAAACAGCAATGAGTTCAGCTTTGACAGAGGTACAAATACCCAATTTGACAGTGAAAGCCTTGATAAATGCTCCATTATCTGCTCGGAAAATTCCCCCATCACCTGTTGGCCCAGGATTACCACGCGATGCCCCATCCGTGTTTAATTTTGTCCACCCTCGGGGTGGTGTGGCCCAGTTAACAAGTATCTCTGTCCTTAGTCATTTCTTACCACAAAGAGCTAATGTTTTTTTAGATTCGGCTTCAAGGTAGTCACGCCCTCTAGCAACAGCAAAATCATGGCGGTTGGTGGGGATTTCATGTGGGTTACCTAACACCCTGCAATATCTCCATCTCCATAACCACCAAACGGTGGTGGCGAATACAGTAGCCTATTCATCAGCGTTCTCTATATTACAGCATATCCATTCTTCTAGAGAGGAGTTATAGAAAGATAAAAATAAGTGAGGAGGGATGATTGGGTTCCAAACTTCATGAGTAGCAGGACAGTCTTGAATAATATGAAGTCCGGATTCTTCAAAGTGACCGCAAGTTATGCAGGATGCGTCGGTTGCAAGATGTCGACGCACTCTATTTGCATTAGATAGAAAACTGTCATGCATAGCCAACCATAGAAAGTTTCTTACCCGTTGAGTTGCTGCCACTTTCCAAATTTTTTCCCACTTTGAGTCTGGAGCTCCATTGTTGTCTTCCCGGATGATCTCTAACACAGACTTGATGGTGAGATTTCCCGATGTCGTTTTGCTCCAAGTGAGACGATCTTGGGCGTTGAGGCCATGAGTAACCTGGTGTGAGGCAATGAGTTCAAGAGTGTTGTGAGGCAATAGATGGGAAAAGAGGTCCCACTTCCATCGTTCCCCGTCCCAATACTCTGCTACTGTACGACACAAGGTATCGTCGTCAAGTGGTTGAAGTGCCTCATTTTCAAGTGGGTGCTTTGTTGCCCATGGATGCAGCCAGAAAAAAGTTCTATTTCCATCACCTATTACAGATTTAATTCCAGCTCGGAGGTATGGCGATGATTGAACCACCCCTTTCCAAGTGTTAGACATGTTCCTAGTAGGACGAAACATATCGACATCACACCTCCCTGCACAATTTTTATCACGGAGAACTCGCGACCATAGGCTTTCTGGTTCGGAGATGGTTCGCCATCCTAGCTTAGTGAGAAATGCGGCGTTTGTTTGGCGCATCGACCGCACACCTAGAGCTCCAGCTTCATTTGGTTGGGTGACTGTTGGCCAATTTACAAGGTGTATCTTTCTTTGTTCTTCATGACTACCCCAAATAAACGCCCTTGTCTTTTTGTCAATTTCATCACAAACCGACCTAGGTAGAAGGGCCGTTTGCATGGAGTAATATGGTATGCTTGATATGACAGATTTGGCTAAAGTCACCCGTCTTGCCATAGATAGAGACTTGCATTTCCAGCCAGCGAGTCTAGATGTTACACGATCCAGGATATATTGAAATTTGGCTCTTGAGTTCCGTCCTTGTGATGTGGGCATACCCAGGTATGTCCCTAGGTCCTTCGCCACTGCCATCCCAGATGTGTGGCTTAGGGATATAATGACATTTTCTTGTACTCCCTGTGAGAAGCACACACTGTATTTGGAGAAGTTGACCCTTTCTCCGGAGGCTTCACAAAATTAGATGCACCATGATGTCAAAAAAAGGTGGTGGAAAATACATCTCAATCTGACAAAAGGTCACAACTACTTCCTCTTCTAACTCATCAAGTCTCTTAATGTCAATTACTTTGCTGCATATCACATTAAAAAAGAAGCAAAGTCTAATGATAGCATGTCTTAGGCAATATGGATCAAATGACCACGGGCAGCAATTGTTGCATTATAACATGATAATCGTGAGACTTTAGGTCGTTCAGCTTCATATCTTTCACTGAAACAAGGCTTTTAATGTTTGAAGAATACCCTTGTAGACCCTTGATGCCACTAAGACTCTCACACAAGGTTTTTTTCTCATCTCTTAACAATGTATAACATGCAGGAGGCAAATACGTGCGTTGACCACGCTTCTCTGGTGCTAACACCGGTCGTATTTCCATATCAACCAAGTCTAACCTGGCCTTGTGTCCATCCTTCGTCTTACCAGGTATGTTTAGAAGGGTTCCAAGCAAGTTGTCACAAATATTTTTCTCTATATGCATCACATCAAGGCAATGTCTTACATCTAAAGTCTCCCAATATGGAAGATCAAAGAATATTGATCTTTTCTTCCAACAACTCTTATCAGTTACACGAATATAGGGCTTGCCAAATTCCATTTCATGTCTTCCACACGCTCATAAGCATCCTTCCCAGTCATTGCAATGGGAGCCTCACCGTATTCTTGTTGCCCATTGAATACTTTTTTCAGCCGGTGATATGGGTGAGCTTTCAAGAGGAATCTCCGATGACCAAGATATACCGTCTTCTTCCAATGCACAAGCTGACAAGAATCTATATTCTCCTCACATATAGGGCAAGCTTTGTGTCCTTTAACAAAATAACCAGACAAATTCCCATAAGCCGGAAAGTCATTAATTGTGCAAAATAACATAGCATGCAACCTAAACATTTGCTGGTGATATGCATCAAACATCAACTCACCGTCGTTCCACAACTTTTTGAGATCATCAACCAAGGGCGCCAAGTAGACATGTATATCATTTCCTGGTTGTTTAAGTCCCGACATCGTTAATGACAACATTATGTACTTGCGCTTCATTCATAGCCACGAAGAGAGGTTGTAAATCACTAACAAAACTGCCCAAGAGCTATGTTTGCTACTCAAGCTTCCAAATGGGTTCATTCCATCGGTACACAAACCAAGCCTTACGTTTCTTGATTCCGCACCAAATAAAGGATACGTTGAATCAATCTTTTTCCACTGATCAAAGTCAGCCACATGTCGAAGCTTATTGTCTTGAGGAACATCGCGGTCTGCATGCCATGTCATGTTTTTTGCATCTTCAACATTTGCAAACATGCACTTGAACCTGGGTATGATCGGAAGATACCATACGGCCTTAGCCGGCAGCCCTTTAGTTTGCATCTCAGCAGGGTCATCAACATCAACACTAGTATGCTTCTTCTTGTACCTAGAAGCCTTACATCGAGGACAAGAATGCGCGTTTTCATACTCATTTCTGTAGAGTATACAATCATTAGGACAAGCATGTATCTTTTTACACTCCATACCCATATGACACAAGATTTTTTTTCCTCATAAGTGCGATCGGGAAGTTCATTATTTGGTGGAAGCATATCTTTCAACAACTTCAATAATGCCATCAAACTAACATCAGACCACCCATTTGCTGCTTTTAATTTATAAAAATTTAAACGGCAGACAATCTTGTATATTTAGGACAATTAAGATAAAGAGGTTTTTTGCTATTATCTAACAAGGAAGCAAGAAGTTCAGGCCTATCACCAAAGTTATCAACTACATTTTGAACCATATCCTCTAACTGGGCATCCAGACTCGCATTATTTTCAGCCCCTTCATTGTTACCTCTAACTGGGCATCCAGACCCTTCGATGTAAGTCGTCTCTTATCACATCATAATCAGCATGTAATGCAAGGTTTGTATAGTCAACACATGGACATAATATGAACCTTGTCTTTTCACGTTTAGCCTTTGCATCCGCCATTTGAATAAACTTCTCCACCTCTTTATCATACTCAGTAGTTGTTCAGTCACCAAATATTATAGACTCGCGATGCATGTTTATTTTTTGCTCTAAAAATTAATAATACATGAGTCAAAACATAGAGTTCTAGTGCTATAGATTCATAACATGCCAAATAATGTAGTACTTTTTTCCTATTGAATGTTTTTTCCCTATATAAATAAGATATATAAATGAACTCATTCCATAAAAAGAAAAAAGAAAAAGAAAACTCAAATAGAACAACATAGCTAACAACAAACAACAAGCAATAGCAACATAAAAAAGCAATCAGCAAGAAGTAGCGACGCAAAACAATATTAAAATATGTTTCTCTTTCAAAATATGACATGATACTCACAATTGTAATTTGTCCACTCAATGTCCTGGTTTTCAAGATCTTAAATGACCAACTTTTTCGAATGTACTATATCTACAATTGAAATGAAAAACAATTATTTATAGAAGCAGGAAAATCATTCCCATTAGATAACTAGATACCAACATCTTAGCAGAATTGATCAGATTAATTTCTGGTTAGGTCTATTCTACTTGTACCCTGCGCAGTCATCTAGTTGAAGTTAGAGAGTTCTATCTGTTGGGAAAAATTACGGTATTTAAAGCAACCACAACAATAACGATAAACGGAGGAATTAAAGTGCAAGAAACTAAATCAGGACACAACCAATTTTACATGGAAAACCCCTCTCAATAATAGGGGAAAAACCACGGTGCGGAACTCCAAGCACTAAATCAAATCCACTAATAATAATCAGGAGTACAACGGAAACAACCAACAATCACAACGATAAGTAAAACTATCTCTAGGTTTAGTACAAATTGATACACACAATCAATATAGTACCCAACCAACCCAAAGATACGAACCCGAATACCTATTGAATACGAACCCGAAGAAACTCTAATTATCTTCACCCGTTAGCCGTTTGCCACAAATTCACTAGCACCAATTTAAGAGCACGCTGCCCTTCTCTCTCTCGGCCTAGTTGATTCCTTTTTGTGGAACTCACACAACTTGACGGCATAAACGCACCACCAAAATAAATATTAAGAGGCAAACCCATATAATGCCGTCAAAGTGTAGTCTTCCTAAGGAAGACAAATCAATACCTCTAAATTCCTTGTGGGCCAAGTCAACAGGAGCCCATCAAGCACTAAAACGCACCAAAAAATTTTGGTACTGATGCTTTCCCCTTTTTTTCTTGTTTTATTTTATTTACCTAAACTAACTAAATAAAATAAAACCAACTTAATTAATTAGTTTGGGATTTGGGGAGATATCCCAACAAATTCCTCCCTCGACCCAAATCACCAAACACCTCAACTTCGTCCAAAAAACGAATCTCCTTCTTCACAATCTTGTTCTTTCGAACACAACGACCCTCAACATAACAAATGTTGTTATCGGCCTTATTCCCTTGCATCACCAAACTAGCACCTCGATACACCTTGCACCACCTTCCGGTACCAATGTATCTACACCCATGAGATGTCAACTCTCCCAACGAAATCAAGTTAACATAAGTATCGGGCACATACTTCACGTTGTGGAAGGTTCTAGTCACACCTCCATGGAGCTCCATCCGAATGCTACCCATTCCTTTGACCTTCATCTTTCGGTCATTCCCCATATTTATATGACCATACTTACCATCTTGGCGCAATTTATCAAACAAGGTTTGGTCTATGACTTGATGCAGCCGAATCCAACACCCACCTCTCTTAGTCTTCCACCTTCTCATTCTGGCTTGCCAAGAACAACTCATCATCACTATGAACCACATTAGAGGAACCACCCTCATCAATTTTGGCCTTACCCATCTTCTCTTGTAGCTACTTGAAACTCTTCAAATCATCTCTCATCTTCGGGCAACAGCTCTGAATATGACCCTTCTCACCACTTAGTAACACTCCACGTTACTAAAGTCTCTCGCGCGCGACTTCGATTTGTCTCTCGGGCCACCTCTCTTCCTCTCTTGATTTCTCCCTCTTTCGGATCCCTCGGCAACATTTAGCTCATCATCTCTTAGAGAAGCACCATCAACCTGGAACATCATCTTCTCGTTCTCCCTCAAGACTATCATTGCTTCATCCAACGAAATCTGCGTCCTCCCTACAAGCAACGTCTGCACAATCGGCCTGTAGGACTTAGGTAGTGAAGCTAACAACAATAATGCCTCTTCTTGATCCGAAATCTTTTCATCCGCGTTTCTCAGCTGATACACTAGCTGATTGAAGCTGTTGATGTGGTCTTGCAACACTGTACCCTTCTCCATCCTCACCTGGTACAACTCATATCTCAAACAAAGCTTGTTAGTCAGCGATTTAGATGCATATACACTCTGGAGCTTATCCAACAACACCTTCGAATCTGTCTCTGTCAAGTAATTGTACTTGATCTCCGGAGCTATAGCCAATCTAATTGTACTGACCGCCTTCTTCTTCTTTGATGTCCATTGTGCATCAGTAATCCCACTTGGCTTCTCCTTCTCTAAAGCCTCATCTAAGTTCTGTTGAACCAACAAATCCTCAACAATACTCTTCCGCACAGTGAAATTAATTTTACCATCAAACAACGGAACATCAAATTTCGGCACACTTTTTGACATGATTCTAGCACAACTCAACACAATTCCTCCCTAAAAAAATACAGTAATTTTCCCACCACCCGAATCCTACAACCACAACTCTGATACCACTTGTTGGGAAAAATTACGGTATTTAAAGTAACCACAACAATAACGATAAATGGAGGAATTAAAGTGCAAGAAACTAAATCAGGACACAACCAATTTTACGTGGAAAACCCCTCTCAATAATAGGGGAAAAACCACGGTGCGGATCTCTACACACTAAATCAAATTCACTAATAATAATCAGGAGTACAACGGGAACAACCAACAATCACAACGACAAGTAAAACTATCTCTATGTTTAGTACAAATTGATACACACAATCAATATAGTACCCAACCAACCCAAAGATACGAATCCGAATACCTGTCGAATACGAACCCGAAGAAACTTTGATTATCTTCACCCGTTAGCCGTTTGCCACAAATTCACTAGCACCAATTTAAGAGCACACTGCCTTTCTCTCTCTCGGCCTAGTTGATTCCTTTTTGTGGCACTCACACAACTTGACGGCATAAACGCACCACCAAAATAAATAGCAAGGGGCAAACCTATATAATGCCGTCAAAGTGTAGTCTTCCTAAGGAAGACAAATCAACACCTCTAAATTTCTTGTTGGCCAAGTCAACAGGAGCCCATCAAGCACTAAAACGCACCAAAAAAATTTGGTACTGATACTTTCCCTTTTTTTTTGTTTTATTTTATTTACCTAAACTAACTAAATAAAATAAAACCAACTTAATTAATTAGTTTGGAATTTGGGGAGATATCCCAACACTATCATATGAACACTAGAGAAGGTTGACTAATCTTAAATATAGAGCACAAGTATTTTGCCCTAGAACATAATCAGGAATAACTTCTATAAAATTCCACCTGACATTTATTATGTGCTTGAGAATACGATTCCAAGTTTGTTATATGAATATGCATGATTCAGGACTAACCCTATATTGAGAACTTGTAGGTTATATAAAGATTAACATCAAATTAACAAAAAATAAAAAACATTGAGGAGGAAAACAACAAAGATATGTGGTCTAGTTCAAAAAGACATTTAACTTAATGAAGCAGACAAAAGAAATAGAGTTTGCAAGTTTTGCTGGCATTACATTACATTAACATATTGCTATCTCACAAAAAAATGTTGCAATTTTGGCATTACATTAAGGATGATGAACATCTTATATTATCTCAGGAATCTAAGACAAAGTAAAAAATATATAGGAAAAATACAAACAAAATAAACATTATTTTTGTCCCCTTAACTTCTTTGGAATCTTGTCAAAGGGTCTCTCAAACTCCTCCAAGTAGTACTCGTTTAAGTCTTTACATACTAGGGAGTTGTAATTTAGTACTCCCACACATACAATATTTTCCCTATCTAAAGACTTGTTATTTCTTTACTATTACTTGGAATTCCCTTTGTCACTACTTCCTTCTCTTTCTTATGTAAAAATCAGCAGACTTGTTACTGGGCAATGCACTGAACTCATCAAAAGCGTGTTGTTATATTAATATGATTCATTCTTCATGATACTACTCCTTCCCACATATCCCACCTGAGAAATCCATGTTGATCAAGTAAAGAAACTAAGAAAGTGTGCTCTCCATGAGTTCAAATCACCATCACTTCACTTAGTATCCCTTCATCTCAAAACCCAAAATAGGGCAATCCATTTTTAACTTCTTATCCTCATCTTGATGCTCTATTAGTTGTTATCTATACTATGCTCTCAAAGAGCCAAGATCACACCAATTATCCCACCAAAAATATATCTTACTACCATTGCCACGCACCCACTGCAAACTATCTCTAATTAATTTATCAGCCCTACTTTGACAAAAAAATAAAATAAAATAAAAAAATAAAACAAAAAAAGTAAAAAAAAAAATTAAAAATAAGAAGAGAAAACTTAACACTCAAAAACAATCTTCACTCTTTCTCTCTGCTTTTTTCGTTTCTGTAGACTCCAACAATAAGAAGAGGAAACTCAACACTCAAAAACAAAATTTTAGGTTTTTTTAAGAATCTTAACACTAATATTTATCTACAATTCAACCGATTGACATTTAATTGAAGGTAAAATTAAACCCCTTCAACAATTCCTAAAACCTAGAATTAATTACAACAAGAGAACCACAATTTTCATATGAACCATGATACAATCTAGAGTATCCTCTGTCTTCTCAGAATTTTCACATTAAAAAACTAAGAATTATGCTCAAATGATGATCAAATCAGTAGGATGACTCTTTTGATTTCTAACTACTATAGTCAATGCTATACAGATTACGAGTTGAAATTATGCAAAATATAGACACCTCACCTAATTTTCAATTGAATTTCGAACAACGTTTCGAAATTGTTCAAAGTGACGATGGGTCAAAACTACGTATAGAGCCAGAAATCGGCAAAGGAGCACCAAAACCCCTAGTAGTTTGTAGTGTGAAAACAGGTTGTTAATGGAGCTTGGGATTCAACAAGGGAATTATAGCAATAGTAGAAGATCAAAGAGAGAGAAAACTAGAGAGAGAAATAGAGTTCAGGCAATCAAAAAGAGAGAGAGAAAGAGGGAGAAAAACTTTTACGAGCGATGATGATGATGATGATAAACCCTTCTACCATTAATTGATAATGTTCGCACCGGTGAGCAAACGTTGGGGAACGTGAATTGGGGACGGCGACGTAAGAGGATGGAGAAGTGTTTGTGCGATGGTACAGCCGATGTAAGGCAGTGAGAAGAAGAAACTGATCAACGTGCAGAGAGGAGGAGAAGGATTATATGAATGTTTTGGGTGCGGGAAGGAAAGGGATCGCACGAAGCCAAAATTTTCAAGGGTTTTAAATTTCATTATCTACGATGGGTGAATTGCTAATCATAGTAGATTAGGTCCGCGCCGGTTTTAATTATAGTTATCTACTATGGATGAATTGCTAACCATAGTAGATTACTCCCGTGCCATTTTTAAGCCTAATTGTCTACTATGGTTGAAGTGAAAACCATAGTAGATTTTGTACATGCTTTTTAATTCTAAGTTATCTACTGTGGTTGAATTAAAAACCATTGTAGAAATTAATATCTACTATTGTTATTTACGAACAGTAGTAAATGAGGAGTAGTGAAATAGCCTTTTTGCACTAGTGGCTTGCTCGTTTGTGGTATTGAACCGAACTGATTTGGTTTTGTTTAATAAATTCTGATTGTTGGATTGCTATGTATTTATTTAGATAATTGATGGAAAGATTGAAAGGTTTATGATATGAAATTGTTTTGTGTTCGACTATGGTAATCCACATTCTATCACTTGGAGATGGATGTTTTATGCTTGAATAATTGTAACTTGTTATGTGTTTACTGAATTATACATAATTTTCAGCATGTTATTAATAGTGAAATGGACATGTTTTTGATGATTTATTTTATGAGAATGTATGGCAAACACTTGGGTATAATGGTGATTATATTGTATGTAAATTCTAGGTTAATTATTGTGATTTTATGAAAGTATTTAGTGAATATGAAGGATAAGTATGCTGATTTTTCATATGAAAAACGTTATGAAATGTTTATGATTTTTGTGGAGAATTATTTGAGAAAAATATGGTGCTTATTAAATCGTCAATATATCAAAGTTTGAGATTTGTTGAGATATTTGGAGAAATCGACTCTTAATGGAATTTTGGATTAATATTGGATCAAAAATGAGAATGTAAAACTTATTAAGATAGCCTTGAACTATGAGATGTGATGACTTATGAACTTGGTCATATTTAGTTAATCCTTGTGTGTATGACCATATAGCTCATCAACTTTCTGAAAACACTAAACACTTAAAGTGGAATACATGAGGGTAAGATAGCCCTTGGGTAGGATCCCCCCGAAGGTGAGTAACATAGGTGTCCTATTAGTCATGAACCCTATGGGGCTGTGATCACTGTAGGGCGGCTTATAGGTCGAGGCTTGTGCTGCGGTACAAGTTCCCTTTGATGTTGATATTTGATTATTCTCCGTTGCGCTGCGGTTCTCAAACTTGTGATTTAGTCTTCTCCTTAGTCATGAACCTTACAGAGCACACTAGAGACATTGTATTTTTTCGGCCACCTGATTTGAGATTTGTTAGGGCTGCGGTCCTATTTATGGAGGTTACGATCTCCAGAGCCGTTCTCTTCCCTCAATGATATTAATTAATTAATTTATTAACCTAACAGAGTTAAAACGAACTGCCTGCGTGTTCTTGGTTATATATGTTATACTAGTTGCTGACCCTGTGCATAAGGTTTTTCATGATTTTTTTTTCTACTTATATGGATGAAGTTTATTCTTTATTTTATACTGATTGTCGAAGACTAAAATGTGTAGAGATAGGTGGCACCACTATTTTCATAAGATAAGTACCATAAAAACTAAGGGTGTGTTAGTTTTGTTATTCCAATGTGCATTTTATTCATTCAAATTATGTTGATTCTGCAAATTATTGTTTCTCTCACATATTACTATTCATTTGGTTCGGTTCAATTCACTTCAACTCAATTCATTTGTAATGAATACACACTGAGGAGCTAAGGTTTTATCACAAAAGTAGTCTATGAAATTAACTAATACAATTTTGATTTCCCAAGATAGGTGAAGAACTAATTAGTCTTCCTTATTTAGTTACATGACCTCTTTCTCTCATATAGATAAGAGAAAAACTTATGAGGCTATTACATTTTGATCAATGAGTAATTATAACTCTTTAGCGCCTAATTATATAAGTAGGAGAATATTTTTCACTACTACACTTGGAAAAAGTTACATATACACTATGTGTATATTTGAAGATTTACACAATCCATCATAGCCTTACACTTGGCAATTGTGGTGGAATATTCTGTATTTTTATTTTAACTTTAAATTTATATGGAGAATCTTTTTCAATTTGAAAATGTAGAGAGAGAAACTGAACATTCAATTTCAAACTTCAAATTTGAAGAGAGAGAGAGAGAGAGAGAGAGAGAGAGAGAGAGAGAATTAATGGGTTATTGGGAAGAGGAGAGAGAAATAAGTTTGAAGAGTTTCTCTCCAAAATCAAAACCACCGGCAAGGTGGCAATGGCTATCAGCAAGGGTGGTGGCCGGCCACCCTAAACTTCTGGCGAGAGAAAATTTCCGGCGAGGGTAGTTGTGGGACTTGGGACCAATCCCCCTCCCTCAGGGAAGGAAGGCGTCCCCGCATTACTGCATGCATGTGGTGTTTTAGATGTGGTAATCGATTTTATCATGTTTTGTTCGGTTTGTTTTGCAAGGTAAAGAAGTCGCCACCATGTTTTTAGGAACATGGAAACCGTGAAGGCATCAAACACGAATATATAGAAAGATATCATGATCGAGCCAAATGCGCCCTATTCCCGATGTAGGGCGTGACTTCATGTTGCCCAAAGAGACTCGAGTTCGGGGATGTGAGAACTATTCAAATGGATCAAAATTTTTTTCATTGCATTCACATGAAGTTGAATATTTTAGCCCAATATCTAGTTTATGTCTAGGTGTTTATCACATATTATCTACCAAGAATTGTGTTTTAGCCAAGTGAACATGATATTCGTTTCATGCATGATTTATTTAAATCTAGAGACAAGTCAAGCCAACAAATCATATGATGAATATTATCTAAGAGTTAATCATGATAATAAACATGT
>BSSO01005959.1:0-12516 GCA_030267885.1 Mesembryanthemum crystallinum
CAAGTAAGAAGTCCAAGACAGTAGCTGAACACACCCAAGCCTCCCCAATCACAGCAAACAGTCTACTCCAAAGAGCCCTAGCCATATACAACTCAAGAAAAGGTGTGCAGAAGACTCGCCACTCACCTTACAACCCATACAAATATCCGGACACAAAGCATGGTTAGGCCTCCACCTTTGGCACAGGTCGTTAAAGTTAATCCTGTCCAACAGCACAGTTCACACAAATGCCCATACCTTAAAAGGTACCTTCGCCTTCCACAACCAGCGCACAATAGGGAACTCCTGGTGAGGGGGAAAACCCAACTGAGCAGGAATGACTCACAAGAGAAGTTCCCAGAAGGATCATCGAGCCATATCCTAGAGTCATCCCTGTCCTGAAGATGCACAGAATCCAAGTAGCCAAGCAACGAAACAAACTCCTCAATCTCCCAATCCTTGGGAGGCCTCCGTAAGAGCAAATTCAAAGAATTCGTTGGAGAAGAGTGGAACTCAGAAATAGGAGCCTCATGAAGCGTAAACAACTGAAACATTGTAGGAAATCGAAGACATAGTGGCTACATGTCTCCCAAACTATCCTACCAGATTCGGATCCGCAACCTGTTACCATTTTTGAACCTCACTAATGGAAGGAATTGAGAAGAAATCTGAGCTAAACTTCCAAGAGCTCGCATGTGTGCTGCCAATCACCTCCTGTGCATGTGTATCCCACCCACCAGTATGTGTGCCATACTCACTCCGAATGACCTTATGCCACAAATTCCCTGTATCCAGCGGGAAAGGCCACAACCATTTACCCGCCAACGCAATATTCATAGAAATCAACCTACCAAAACCCAACCCACCAATATTTCATTAACACTATTCACTTCACATGGTCATCTGTAGACAGGAATGATGTTTATAATAACAAAACAAGACTTGTTTTAACCACATGATGAGGACACTCTATTCTGCTACAAGAATAAATGAGGACATGTGATGCATTTAAGTAATGTGATCCAACATTTCTTCTTACATGTTAGCTTATGGTTTTCACATGTCATTCACAAGTTTCAATTTTGCTGCTTTGCATATTATGCATGCACAAGAAAATGAAGACACGTTCTAACACACAAGTACACACAGATGCACACTCTCACCCAATTATATATATATTTTAATCAATAACTAATAAGAAAAGAAATACCTATCAGTCTTATGGATAGATGAGACATCATCACTATGAATCTTGTGAAGGGTCATACATTGTCTCTGAATATGGAATGCTACACAAAAATGGGGAAAGAAGTGGATCAGGTGCAGAATCGTTCACATTTTCCAAGCCATCTTTTGTGCATAAGCCACCAAGGGAACTTCTCCCTGCAAAGAAACTCCGGAATCCTGACTTGAGGCCTTGTTCGAGTCTAAGAATCACTAGAATTTATTTGAGGGAAAGAGACCATTATTAGCAAACAGAAGAATCAATTGGAGAAGTCTTTTTATACCTTTATGGCGCTTGCATGACACACCATAAAATGCCCAACAATATTCTTTCCCAAATTCAGTGCAGACACAGGACAAACCTGAAATTAAAATATATATAGGGTTTCATCAAAGTGAAGTGAAAAAACCAATATCATACCTCTTGAACATAACTAGAACGTACTGAGAATGGAAACCCTCAAACCCAGTAAGCACTTTATAATGGTCAACATAGGCATATCAAGGAAAGTTTGTGTACAAATTGATCAAGAGGCTTTTTCCAATAGACGAATTTGGCGTTAAGAGGGTTCCATTTAACAGGTAATCTAGATCTTAGGCATATAGCACAATTTAATTACTACTTCAATCCTTGCCAATCCTGTACATTTTCTTAAGCCCCCCATATTGATTTTAAAGCCACCCATATATTCCCTTAGTAGTCACCCTTGTATGACCCTTAAAGTATTCCCTTAAAGCTCACCTTCATATTAATATCAGAGTCAATGCTATATTCCATTAAGAGTTATCCCCATATTGATTTTAGAGTCTTCCCTATATTGATTTCAGATTCACCCCTCTATTTCCTTAAAAAATCACCCCATATTGATTTTAGAGTCAACCTTATATTTGACAATATTAAAAAAGTAACATCCTAAATTCGCATCCAAAAAAAGAACAAGAAAAAAAAGAGTAGCATCCTAATTAGACAACAAAGAATGAAAAGCAAAAGCATCAATTATGCTAAATTAAATTTAAAAAAAAATTAACTAGCTCATTTAATTTGAAATGTCCATGAAGAAAATTACTGATACTACTTTATTGAGTCATAATTATTATGTATTCAGCTAGGTTGTTCACCCAGAATATTATTCCTAGGATGAAAGAAGAGAAAAGCCTTGAGAAAGAAAACAGATGGTTAGATTAAAAGAAAAATGAAGTTGGATAGTAAAATTTATTAGTATAAGGCGAACTAAACTTGATGTAGTTTATGAAATGCTCACTTTCTCCTTCTCCCTATGTCGCCATGAAACCTTGTACTAATATTGATCAATTTTGTTGCTCATTAAACATGATCTCAATTGCTCCTATTCATTTGCATCAAAACTAAAAACTCTACCGATTCATCCTAAAAATGACACAATCAATGGAAGAAGGATCTAAACCATGAACCACACGCATCGAATATACAAATAGGAAGAAGGCTAAACATGAGAAAACAAGAAAAATAAAACAAAAGACATTGCATTTTCTACATGGTCTATTGGACCTCATCTCTCAATTTATTATAACAAAGTGAGGCTGCAACAGTTTTGGGTCATTCATGGAAGAAGATTCATCACATCGTTTGCATAAACATCGGCTCTCACCATGCACTACTGTGCAGATTGCAGAACCAGCAAAGAAGGTTTTGAACCAGTTGCATTGTGACTCATACAAATTTATGAAACATTTCGTAGTAAGTACTAAGTACGACTCACAAGTGAATGTATCTAAATAAAATGAAAAGTACCCTTATTTACTATCTCAAATCAGATAACATGGATAGAAAGAAAGATCATAACAAGAGAAATGATTATGTATACATGTAATTGAGAGATAAACTAACACGGGTATATAACAATAAAGATATGTGCCAAAATATTATGAGCTCTAAAGAAAACCTGATGTTTAAAAATTACAAAAAATAATTTAAAAAAAAAAATTGTGTGTGGCAAAGTGAATAAAAACTCCACTCTTGCTGCTACTACTTAGTTATTTTCAGATAAGAAAATAATTGTAGTAATAGCACCAAAGAAAAAATAAAAATAAAGGAAGGACAAGATGTCCTCAATACAGTAAAATCAATACAGCAAGCCCCTCCAATCTCCTGCTACTATTTAGTTATGTATATACACATAACAGAGTGGAAAGCTAATACTTCATCTTTCACTATGAGGCTTGTTTTTAATAACTCTACTGTTGCTGCTATACCCAATTATACCTCCAATGCATGAGTTTACCCGCTGCCACTTTTAAATAATTTTGATTGCATTATTAGAGAATGATTTTTGTGGGGATATACTGACACCAAGAAAAGAATCCAATTAGTTAGTTGGCAAGATGTCGCTAAAGCCAAGGAGGATGGGGGCCTGGGTATTAGGAGTACTAGGGTTGTGGACAAGTTCATTGCTGTGAAATCTTGCTGGAAACATATGGACAACCAAAAGAGAATCTCCAGGCCAGATTGCTGAGTTATAAGGAGGACTCAAAACATCATTGGTACAAGGTCTCCCTGTAGAAACCTTGCTAAGGGATAGGATACCTATTCTAGAAGCATGCAGTGGGGTTCTTGGAGATGGCAATAGAGCCAAACCTGGTGGAGGGAGGGNCTGTAGTAATTGGCTTGGAGAGAGGAACCTCAGATCCTTCCTCTCTGGTCCTCTTCTCCTTCATGAAGAAAACTTATGTGCGGCTGACACTCTTACTGACTGGCTGGTATTGACCCCTTTATTCTTTTGATTTCCAGAGAGCACTAAAAACATGATGCAAAGTGTTTGCCTTAATAATCTTGCTGCTGATTTTCCTGTTTGCTCTTTTGCAGCCTTAGGGAACTTATGCTAATGTGATTTCTAATGTCCCCAAGAATCGTCACACCAGGGGCTTTCTGGGGGCACACCCTCAATGACATACAACATCACAGGGGTGATTTGTAATATTTTCTTTTTCAGGACATCTTGTCCTCTTTTCTTGTAACATTTTTCAGTTATTAATACAGTTTTCTTTATCAAAAAAATGTCCCCGAGAATCGTAACTTCAGATGAATTTGGAAAATCCCTACTATTCCAAATATCAAACTGTTTGGTGCTTGCTGCACAAGGTAAATTTGCACAAAGTGCACTTCTAGCAAGTAGAAAAATTTCTGTGGATGCCTCTTGTGTATCTCCTGTTGAGGATGCCTTACTTATATGTCTTGAGAGATTGCTTTGCCAAAAGTTCTTGGGATTTTTTCCTTAATATTGATACCTTTTTTAGTCTCAGTATGTTGGAAAACAAAACTACCCTCCCCAACCAGTAACCTGGAATGCCTTGTTTGTCTTCAGTCTTCGGTATATATGGAAGTATGGGAATCTCATTGTGATTGAAATAAATCCATTCCCACCCAACAGTCCAGCAGTGGTTCCACTCTCGTGTCTTGTCTGCTTGGAATTTTGGACAACTCTCCCTATCTATGTCAAGTATCTCAAACAGGATGTGTTGGTGTCCTGGATTCAACCCCCCTATTGGTTGGATTAGATTGGATACCAATAGATTTAAGCTAGGGAAGGAAGGTTTTGCAGGTCGAGCTGGAGTCTTCAGGACCAATGAAGGTCATTATAAGCTGAGCTACCTGACGTATTTCGGAAGAAGGGACATCCTGAACACATAACTATGGGCTACTGGGATAAAGGCTAGAGCTTGCAAGCAGGAAAGGATAGCCAAAGTTGATGACTTGTTCAGACTCTCATGCGGCTGTTACTATGCTCAGAATTAAACAAGAGCAACTACCAAAGAATTATTTCCACTACAGAGAGCTGAGGAAGCATTCAGAGAGGTTATGATTATCCATCAATTCAAAGGAGGCAGTTGAAGGAGGGTGTGTTTTGAAACTTCATTTTTGAGGGAAATACCACTGAAACTTGCATGAGTGCCTTTATGGCTGATCTAAGGAGAACTTGTTTCCCAATTGCACTGTTCCTCGATTGACGTTGACTTGTTAACTAAAAAAATCTTTTTTTTTTTCTTTCTTTTTTGGGAAGAAACACCTTTTGTAGCAACTATGTTGCAAGGGAACACCACATTGACTTGAAGTGACCAATTTCCCCTTGTATTTATAATTTGACAATTTTGAATTTTTTTTATTAATGTATTTTACTTAGAATATTGTCTAAAAGATCTCCCCTCCCCTTTCTTGTACGTCTTCCCTTCCCCTTTTCTCTCTTATCCCTCAACCACCATAGCCACCACACTTTGCACACCACCATCACCCCCTACCAAATCTCCCCCTCTCCCCTTCCGTTCTTACCATGTCTCTCATCCCCCTCAACCGTAAAGCCACTCTTCCCCTTGCACTACCACAATCCCTCCCTCTTCTTCTACCTTCCTCCCCTTCCTCTCTCTATTTCTGGAAAATCAAATGAATCCCTCAAGTCAACCTCTTAATCTCACACCTTTTCTTCAACCATCATCCTACTTTCAATTTCTTCAATGTCTAGACCAAAGTACTCTTTGTTCCCCACATCGCAAATAATCCTCTTTATTAGAGTTTCTAACTAATTTTCCTGAAAAGAAGTCAGATTCCATCAAAGAAGCAATTGTAAAGAGAAGTAATGAAATAGCGAGCCTTTGCCAACTATAAATGATTTATATTTGATCTTTATTATTCGAACCAGATTGCTCATTAGAACTTTCCAGTTAGAAAGCCATGATGAATATTGACTTGTGGTTAACTTCACAGAGTGTCTCAGCATCGTCATTGATTGAATTGACGAATTTGTATCACATACAGCCCACATGTTCAACAAAATTTTGAAATACCACTCAATTAAAATCGATCTCTACAAGACTTCTACAAAATAAGAACTACTATAAATGCCAATCAGACAAGGGAACCCACTGAGAACTGGAATTCAAAAGGCAATCCTAGTTCAGCAAGCTGAAGTGGCAGTTAAAAAGATCAATTGAAGAACATATGTACTAATATATGCAGATGACAAAGATACAACGAAATTTATACCTTCGCCTCTTTTACTTCTCAATCTCCTCACAGCAGCCTTTCTCAGCCTAGAAAATCCATGCAAACTTGGATGTCAGCAACCTGAAGTAATCACTTACTACGCAAAATTTTAGATGCAGCAAAACTAGTACACAACATTCGTACAGCATGGTACTTAAGTTACAAGACTTAACTTTGAGCAAAATCAAAATCAATGTCACTAGGACTTATAACTATATTTGAGAAGAATCTCTTAGTGGTTACAATGTACATTGGTCATGGATTACTGACAATGCCAGCATGAAAATATCGAAATGTTGGCATGCATGGTACTAACAATCAAGACAAAGCAAACAAAATAATTTAGAGCAATCAAGTTCATACACTTGAAAGATCACAAAAGGGAAGAACTTAAAGAGACAGTAAAAACAATATAATGAACCATTTCTTAACTTAACTTATTAGAACCAGCTTGCACAATACGACTTTCCAGTTACAAAGCCATAATGAAATTGACTAGTGTATTCAACTCCCTAATATTATACATGGCAGCATATATCAAATAAGGACATAGTCATGATTCTTGAACAAAGAGCTTTGTAAAGTGTAAACTGTCCTTAATTTACGAAGAAAATCCCATGGCAGATAGCATTCATATAATCACCAAAAAATAAGGAAGACAATCCAGTTAAATTAACCTCTACAAGTTGACTGGGGGCATATTTGAACTGAAAAATGTAAATTTTACCGAGCCTGAAATGCCAGTGTCAAATCTGCATTTCAATGACAGTTCTTCCATCAAAATTAAAGCAAATTTTGATGGAAGAACTGTCATTGAATAGAAACTTTGAAGAATAGCAGATTGAAACCGTGATTTCACTCACGTGCCTTAATATTGATAAATGTACAGAAAGGAAAAGCATAACGGGTACAGCAAACTTCTTCTTCTTCTTTTTTTTTTTTTTTTTAATATAGAAACTACTACAGTATTAAACTACGTTATGGAATTATACCTCCCACACCCTCAATCAGTCGTTCTCTCTCCACCCCTCATCTTTCAAATTTACTACTCTCTCCGTTCTTGAATGAAGGTTACGCTTGCCGTTTTGGGTCGTTCTCAATTCAAGGTTACACTACCTATTTTTGGTGTTTTTTTCCCATACAATTACCTCAATACCCTCACTCCCACCCTCTCTCCTTCACTCAACAACCACCTCCCAAATTCCCCCCCACCCACTGTCAATCCACAAACCCCATCCCTAACCCCACCCACTGCCATTACCCCAGCCCCCAAGCTCTTACCATCCCCTGCTCAGGCCACCACTAGGGTCGACGGCGGCGCCCCATCTCCCGCCACCTCTCTCACATTTTCTTATTGTGAAGCGTATAAGCATAGGTGTACAAGTTTTCTTCTTTCTATGCTAACTCGAATGCAATTAAACACAATTCTGGGATAATCTCATTTTTCTCTCTTTTGCAATTTATATTTCTACACTTACACATTCTACAAGAGCCCCAATCAACTAAACATCTAAACAAAATTCAATCAATTATACATAGATAGGAGAAAGAAATGTTGTTCCAGTGGTTGTCGGGGTCGACGGTTGTGGAAAGGGATTGGGATGTCGGAGATGATTAGGGCTGAGAGGTCAATCGGGAGACCTGGGATTAGGGTCAGGGTTTTGTTGATTTGGGGGATTGAAAAGATGGTGGTGGTGATGGTGCCGCCATTGAAATGGTTGAAGCTTTCTCTCTCCTCTTCATCTGTTCTGTTCTTTAACTCTGTCTCTCTGTATTACTCAGTATTGTGTGACAAATGGAGTGTGTGAATTTGTTTGATTTTTGTTTGGATTGAGAAATCGAAAGGGAAAAGGAAATGGAAAAGTGAATATATCAGAGACTTGTACTGTAGTGAAATAATAAGCTAATTTTAAGTTCTTATGGTGGGTGTGGGTTTGCAGTGGGTAGGTGTGGGTTTGCAGTGGGTAGGTGTGGGTTTGCAGTGGGTGGGGAAGGAGGGAGATGGGGAGAGAGAGGGGACTGATATGTCACATTTTAAGTTTATATGGGGTACACTTTAGGAACTTTGCCTTTTACATTATTTCTCAAATAAATAGTGACCGTAACTTTCAATTGAGAACGGAGGGAGTATAAAATAGTGGAGGCAGCAACAATTTTGGGCTCTTTCGTGGAAGAAGATTCGTCAAATCGTTTGCATAAGCATTGGCTCTCACCCTGCAGTAGGTGGGAATATTGCAGAACCAGGGTTTTGTACCTGTTGCACTGTAACTCATCCAAATTTATGAAACATCTCCTTCTAAGTAAGACAAAGCAGTGAAGGTGTCTACATGAAAATGAAAAGTACCCTCATTTAAGACTCAAATCATGCAGCATTGATAGACAGAGAGATCAGAAGAAGACAAATGGTTACGTAATACATATAATAAGAGGGAAGCTAACACTAATATGTAACAATAAAGATATTTAGAATGTTTATCTAAAGAAGAATTGATGCTTAAAAGAACAAAAAATTGTGGGCGAAAATACAAACTTACCTAAGACTTCCCGGCGACCTTCAATCCTCCATAAGCCACCAATATATGATGCCGCTCCTGAAGCATAACCAATGGAATGTATTAGTCTAGTATACTGAGCATGATGCCGCCCCCACCCAGCCCCCTCCACCCCCTGCTCCCCCATCACCGACCCTCCCCCTCCCAACTCGCCGCTGACCCCCCACCTATGTATATGGCCACTGACACGGATACATCCTCCTGGAGCAACACCTCTCTCAAGAGGAGAGCTCGACCAATGCCTCTCCTGAGTGGGAAGAGGGCTTATTAGACCTGGGCAATGGACCAGGTTGGGTTGCCCTGCTTAAATAATTAGACAGGTCGGGTTAAGCACCTTTGTTTAGTGGGTGGTCGGGACAGGCTCAACGAGTAATAGAGTATAACCCAGTGCATACACGGTACTCCTATCATAAGCAAAATTGTGCAAATACTGGTTTCGTTATAATTCTAGCTTGGACTTACTATATTTTCACTCACCAAGATAAATCAGATGGTAGTATTCTCTTGTCCTGTGGAACATGAATTTCAATATTAAGGAAGGTTTTGCAGGTCGAGCTGGAGTCTTCAGGATCATTGAAGGTCAAAAGAAGCTGAGCAACCAAAAGTATTTCGGAAGAAGGGACATTCTAAACACACAACTATGGGTTACTGCAGAAGGGCTAGAGCTTGCAAGCAGGAATGGATAGCCAAAGTTGATGACTTGTTCAGACTCTGTTGTGACTGTTACTACGCTCAACCAGGATTAAACAAGAGCAACTACCTAAGAATTATTTTCCACTACAGGGAGCTAAGGAAGCATTCAGAGATGTTAAGATTATCCATCAATTCAGAGACGCAAAACAGGTTCCAGACACGCTACCAAAGGAGGCAGGTGAAGGAGGGTGTTTTTTTGAAAATTTGATTTTGAGGGAAATACCACTGAAACTTGCATGAGTGCCCTTATGTTATGGCTGATCTAAGGAGAACTTGTTTTCCAACTGCAATGTTCCTTGATTGACGTTGATCTGTGTCTTACTAATTATAGAAAATTCTTTTTCTTTTTTTGGGATGAAACACCTTTTATAGCAATTATGTTGCAAGGGAGCACCTCATTGACTTGAAATGACCAATTTACCCTTGTATTTATAATTTGACAATATTGAATTATTATTATTATTAGGAAAATTTGCCGTTACATACCTTTTATAGCACTTCTTGTTGTTATATACCTTTTATAATTTTTTTGAAAATATCTACCTTTTATGACTTTTTTTTGTTGCCGATCTATACCAAGAGGCCTTTCCGGGCAAAAATCAGGTGAACTCCAGATTTACCCCTCACTTAAGTGATTTTTATTTTCAGGAATTGTAATATCATTTATTATTACATTGTAGGAAATATAGAAAAGGGTAAAACAGAAATTAAGAAAATAATTAAAAACACATAAAAGGAATTCTTATTTTCCAAAAATTCAATATCATCTCCGGTAGGGGTATATCGGGCAGTTCACATGGTATTTTGCCCGGAAAAAGGATCTTGCTATAGATCAACAAAAAAAAGTCATAGAAGGTATATATTTTCACAAAAAAACTATAAAAGGTATATAACAACAAAAAGTGGATTTAAAAGGTATATAACGGCAAGTTTTCTTTATTATTATTATTATTATTTTTTATGTATTTCACTATAAAAGAATCTCCCCTCCCCTTTCTTCTTCGTCTTCCCATCGGACCCTTCCCCTTTCTCTCTCTTATCCCTCAACCACCATAGCCACCACACTTTGCACACCACCATCACCCCCCCTCTCCCTTTCCGTTTTTACCATGTCTCTCATCCCCCTCAATCGTAAAGCTACCCTTCCTCGCACTACCATAATCCCTCTCCCCCTCTCCCCTTCCGTTTTTACCATGTCTCTCATCCCCCTCAACCTTAAAGCTACCCTTCCTCGCACTACCACAATCCCTCCCCCTTCTCCCTTCCTCCCCTTTCTCTCTCTATTTCTAAAAGATCAATTAAATCCCACGAATCAACCTCTTGATCTCACTCCTCTTCTTCAACAGTCATCCTACTTTCTCTTTCTTCAATGTCTAGACCAAATCAGTCTTTGTTCCCAACATCACATATAACCCTGTTTATTAGGGTTTCTAAAATACAATTCAAATTCCACCAAAGAAGCAATTGGAAAGGGAAGTAATGACATAGTGAGCCTTTGCCAACTATAAAGTATTTGTATTTGATATTTATTTTCGAACAAGATTCCTCATTAGAACTTTCCCGTTAGAAAGCCTATGATGATATTGACTTGTGGGTAACTTCACATATGCGTCTGAGCATTGTCATTAATTGAATTGATGAATTTCCATTACATATAGCCCACATGTTCAACAAAAATTAGAAAGAGCACTCAATTAAAAATCACAATCGATCACTACAAGACCTTTCTACAATATAAGAACTACTCCTAATATAAATGCCAATCAGACAAGGGACATATTGAGAACTGGAATTCCAAAGGCTATCTTAGTTCAGCAAGCTGAAGTGGCAGTTACAAAGATTAACAAAAGAATATATGCAGATGACAAAGATACAATGAAAATTATACCTTCGCCTCTTTTACTTCTCAATCTCCTCACAGCAGCCTTCTCAGCCTGGAAAATCCATGCAAACTTGGATGTCAGTAACCTGAAGGAATCACTAACTATGCAAAATTTTAGATGCAGCACAACTAGTACACAAACATCCTTATAGCATGGTATTTCAGTTATGAAATCTAACTTTGAAGAAAATCAAAAATCAATGTCACCATGACTTTTAGCTTGTGGTAAACAATAACAATATTTGAGAAGAATCTCGGAGTGGTTACAAAGTACGATGGGTCATGGATTACGGACAGGGATTGACATGAATATATCGAAATGTTGGCAAGTATGGTACCAACAATCAAGACAAAGAAAACAAAAAAGATTAGAGCAATCAATTACATACACTTGAAAGATCGGAAAAGGGAAGAAAATAAAGAGACAGTACAAATAAGATAGTGAACCATTTGTTAACTTCTTAGAACACGCTTGCACAATACGACTTTTCAGTTACAAGCCATAATGAAATTGACTAGTGTATTCAACTCCCTAATATTATACGTGGCAACATATTTCAAATAAAGACATAGTCATGATTCATGAACAAAGGGCTCTGTAAACAATCTTTAATTCACGGAGAAAATCCCGTCGCAGATAGCATTCATATAACCACCAAACAATTAAAAAGACAATTCAGCTAATTTAAACTCACAAGCCTACAACAGGTTTCATAATACTACCGATATAAATTCAAAGTTGACTGGGGGCATATTAGAACTGAAAATGTAAAGTCTACCAAGCCTTAATGTCAGTGTCAAATCTGCATTTCAGTGACAGTTTGTCCATCGAGTAAAAGCAAATTTTAAAGAAAATTTCAAGAAGAGCAATTGAAACCGTGATTTCACTCACGTGCCTCAAAATTGATACATGTACAGAAAGGAAGGGCATGAACAGGTACCATCTCAAGTACATCATAGCAAACTTCTCATTTTTATTTTTTTTTAGATAAGAAAATAATTATATAAATAGCAAGTCAAAGAGAATACAAGAGGAAGTCTAGAAGTTCTCCTTTTTAATAAATCACAAACTAAATCCCGGAAATCTTGTGTACTTCTGACAGAGAGACACTGAGAATTAGCAAAAGCATCAACTCAAATTAACTATCGCCCTTACCTTTTTTTTTTTTTTT
>BSSO01005960.1:0-12516 GCA_030267885.1 Mesembryanthemum crystallinum
GAGAGAAAATGAACGAGCAAGAGCCTTGTTATGGTTGTCGTGATGTTACTGAATTCTTTTTTAATTATTTTTTTTTTTTGGCATTTCAGTAAGGGTAAAATAGGATATTCAAAGAAAGATAACGGAAAACCCAATATTAGGGCACGGACTGGAATTTGGCAAAAGACAAGGGCACCATCTGGAATCGATAAAATATTTTGGGTACCAATTGGAAAAGTGAAAACTACAGGGGTACCAAGTGGAATTTCCCTAAAATAAATCTCAAAATCCAACAAATAAAACCCATAATATCTCCAAAATTTCAATAATTAACAAACCCCCAATTTTCCTAATTTCATAACCATTTTTAACAAGAAATCTCATATTACAAGTTTTTGATTTTTATTACTTAAAAATCAGAAATTATAACTCATGATTATAATTATTAATTACATAAAACTTTATTTAAACCAAAATTTGGAAGGAGAAGAGAGAGAGAAATGAAGGAAATAAAGAGGGAGGGGCGGCTGTTTGGGACAGCCCGCCACAGCGTCTGACGCCGACCTCCATGTTTGGTGGTGGTGGACTGGTGGTAGTGGCCACCTCCCACGGCTAAAGAAGAGAGAGCGAGAGAGAGAGAGAGAGAGAGAGACAAACGGGGGAAAAAACAGAGCAGGGCGAGAGAGAGAAAGAGAGTTGCGGGGAGGAGAGAGAGAGAAGAAGAGACTAGGGCTGTGACACCACCAGGGATTAGAAACACCCCTGGGTCACTGGAGGTGGGTCGAGAACCACCCCATGACCGCCACAGTAGGGCAACACAGCAGATCGAAAACAGGGCATGAGAAGGCCCAAAACAGAGAGAAGAAGAGAGAGGCGCGAAAGAGAGAGAGAACAGGGAAGGGCTTGCTCGACCACGGTTAGGCCAGAGCTATGGCCGTCGAGCAGTCACGGTGGTCGGAGCAGTCGCACGACGGTG
This sequence comes from Mesembryanthemum crystallinum, assembly GCA_030267885.1. Lineage (NCBI taxonomy): Eukaryota > Viridiplantae > Streptophyta > Magnoliopsida > Caryophyllales > Aizoaceae > Mesembryanthemum > Mesembryanthemum crystallinum. The sequence continues at coordinate 956 of BSSO01005960.1, forward strand.
AAGGAAAGCAACAGCAGCAACGCAACACAACAGGGGAAAAAGAGAGAAAATTAAGGGAAGTGAAAAAGAGAGAGATAGGAGGAAGGAAGAAGAGAAGGAAAGGCCGTTGGCCTTGACTCATATCGGAGGTGAGTCTCGCCGGAGTTGATCGGCAAGCAGGCAATAGCAGATGCAAATTATGGGTGAAAGCAGCTTCTAAGAGAAGCTTTGAACAGTTAATCGGAAGAGAGAAAAAGCGGAGGAAGAGGATTGGCTGATATTAAATGGTGTGGACCACTTTCTATATATAGTAGTATGCATACAGCCTAGTTGACGAGCAATTATTACATGGTCCGGGACCAATGCTCCCTCTCTCACATAATTATGGAAGCATCTCCAAATCACCCACAAAAGATATGGTAAATATCTCATTATGTGAGAGAAGGGACCAATGGTCCGGGACCATNAAAAAAAAGCAAAAAAAGAACCTCGAATCAAGCCGATGGTTCCTCTCATTGTGGAGTGAATTGTGATGGATACCCATCTTGGGGGTGCCCAAGTTTAATGTGGGTCAAACGAAATCACAAAACAACTCCAGTTATGTACTATGACCCATTCTAGTTAATAAAAGTGATGTAGTATTTAAATATTTACTATCATGTGTGTAAGGTTGAGCCTTAGGTTCTTAATGAGTTCATAGCCTTTGTGGTAGTGTGAGACAGTACAGCACATACCTGATAGACTCACCTATACGTGAATGTGGGGATGCGCCCGTCCCCTATTAGAGCATATGTGCTTATAACTCTCTACAGAGTTCATATAAAAATCAAGGAAAATTAAGAGGATTATATACATATTTTTCCGCGAGAATAATCCGATTTTGAGGTTGAGCAGGTGTGCAAGTTTGTACCAAACAAACACCATGAAGGTTCATGAATCTTTTCCACCTAAATGGATTTTGGGCTTACTTGTAAGCACTAGGTACTGATTCAAGTCCACAAGACATTAGTATCGTAAAGCGAAACCTCCTACTGCCATTACTCTCTTCCTTTTCTTTATCATGTGAAGGATTGTTGGAAAGTTGCTTCAAAGAGAGCCAAATACCTATGTGAGAGAAAACCAAATGTCCCACATTGATAGAAAATAAGGGAGCAAGCTACTTTATATATTGAGCTGTTCTTTAAACCTTTGAATAAGTGTTAATGAGTAAACCCTCCACCAGACGCGTGCGTCGCTGCAACCGGGTTCGGGCGAAGGTGTGGGTTATAAAATTTCTTTTGAGCAAATCTAAATCACATGGAGATACCTATGTTATATTATTTGTAAAAACCTGTTTATGTTTTTACTGTTTTAAATTTTTATTGTTGAGTTTAAGATTTTTTGGTTGATAAAAAATTGCCATATATTTTAAATGGAATTACATTAATTATAGACCATATTCATAGTTTATCATTAAATCTTTTGAAATCATACAATTTTTTTTTTTTAATCTCTAGATCTTTATACTTTCAAGATCTTAGCTTCGTAATGATATAAAATAATCAAAATTTCAAAGTCTGCAAATTCTCAGGTGCCATCTTATTACGAGACTGGTGAAACTTACCTACAATATTCTAAAGTTACCAATAAGATTTTAAAAGTAATCCATAAATAGCTTGAACTTATATAACTTTTTTTTTATGGGTAAAAATAAGTCATATATTTAAAAAANAAAAAAAAAACATACAACATTTACAAATGAGGTCAAATTCAAAAAACTTGACATCTAAGATACCAAAATGTATTCAAAAAATAAAGCTATCTAGCATTTGAGATACGATGATTATGAACGACTTTTTTTTTTATCGTCTTTTCCCATATAAGCTTTTGGCATAAGACCCTGCCAAACCTTTGAAGCTTTGATGAATGTCGAAATCCGATATTGTAGATCACCTCTTGAAAATGAAGATCCACCAAGAAAGAAAAAACTAAGAACAAATAGTACTCTTAAAAGTGAGAAACAACTACACCCAACTAATAGGACAAACTAACTATCACAAAAGGAGAGATTGAATTTATTTGATAATAATCGATTAGAACTAATTAAAATAAGAAAGCCAAAGGAATTGGTGCTTACTATTAGTGTTAAATCACTTATGTAACTATGACAACCTCCTAGAACTCAAAACTAAATCGCTGATGAAAAATAGGGTTAATTTTTTTAGAACTAGAGAGAGGAGGAGGAAACAGCATTTGGTTTAACGCTTAAACTTATGTAGCTATAATTTAGCACAAATTCTGAAATGAGACGTGTATCTAGCTTTGTTTTTGTCAGACATACGTACCAAAACTCAATAATTTTATCTAAATCTCACTGTTAGCATAATGTTTACAGACTCACTATATTTAGTACTACAAACTCAACCTTTTAAGTGTGTCTCATAATTTATTTTGATTGACATATCCATAAAACTCTTTAAGTTACTGCTATATTTTTTAAATTTGCCCACAATCCCCGCTGTAAAGCCAAATAAATAAATAAATAAGACAACTTGAGCAAACAACCAATAGAACGTTACGGAATTCTCTTTCATCACATTTTTCTCCTTCCCTATTCACACCTTCTCACCTTCCTTTTGTACACCTTTTGGTCTTTATAACTCCCAAGCTTTATGCTTTTAGTCCTAAGACTCGCCTCCTTTTCTGCAAAACAGCAGTATATATACCATACTATCATTTAGGATTGAGAACCAGCAGTAAATTACAATTTACAACAATGGCATTAACCAGATTTCTCTCTCCTGTTTTCCCCCTTGTGATCATCTTCTCTCTCCTGAGTTTCTCATCCTTTGTCACTGCCATTAGTGCACAAAAGCAAGTAGATGATTTTGAACTATCATCGACCTCAACGCTCCCAATGCTGCAAGCAGAGAAGTTGATCAGGCAACTTAATTTGTTCCCGAAACACCCTTATAACCACCGGGACTCAGAGGGGTTCGAGTCGCCCGAAGTCGAGGGACCGAGGCTGGTGGAGAAGAGATTCAAGATATCCGCATTGGGCGACCCGGGTACTTCAGTTGAAGATTTGGGTCACCATGCAGGGTATTTTCGTCTTCCTCGCTCCAAAGATGGCAGGTCCGTAAACGAGTGTTATGTTTTGTTTTGTTTTATGTTTTGCTCTGTATGACTGTATCTCTCTTATGTTTCTGCTTTGCTGTGTCACAAAGGCCTGTTAAACGGGTCAGGTGGGTTGGGTTCGAGTTCAGTTGCTTAGGTTCGAATTATTTTGAAGTCAAGTTGTTTTTGGGTTCAGATCAAGCAAATGCCCAACCCTGACCAGATATGTCGGGTTCGGGTTGGTCCACCGGCTCAACAACGTGTTTTTTTTCTTCGTCAATTTTTAAGCAATAATTTTGAGAAAATAAAGTATTCAATAAGGTTTTGCCTTATTCTAATTATGGACTGAATACAATATGTTGTTGTGTTTATATTTGATGCCAATAATCCAACATAGGTTTAACAAAATTAATTCCACATTTAGATCTTGACAATAATAATCCCACATTTACCTTTGTTCCATAATAATGAAATAAGTGACATCTCCGTTAACTCCCAATTATGGAAACGATGTCGTGGAACGGTTTTGTTACTAATGTCATTGAACAGTTTACTTCTTATCCCCTGCCACGTCATTATATCCTTAACTTGGAGTTAACGAAGATGTCACTTAACCCATTATTGTGGGACAGTGGTAAATGTGGGATTATTCGTGTCAATTTCTGAATGTGTGATTATTTTTGTTGGACCACATAAAGGTTGGATTATTGGTATCAAATTTTCTTATAAAATATTAAAAATTTAGTGAGCTAATTAATTAGCGCTATGTCAATGTCTAGAGAAAATATAAGTTACTTGCAACCACTTTGGTGATGTTATAATATTTGCTTGGCACCAATAAAAAAAATTAGACACAACTATATATAGATTACGGATTGAAGCTGTTTAGTCTATATTTTTATTCATGATGTTAGACATATTTCAAATTTCCCGGTCAATCGGGTCGATCAATAAACGGGTCGGGTTTGACCTTAAAAATTTTCGGTCAATCGGATTCGAGTCATCGGATTTTGGGTCGCAAGATCTTTGTCAGAATCCTAAAAGCGTGTTGGCTTCAGATCCGATTTTTGGGCTGGGTCAGTTTCTGACAAGTCTAGTCACAATGGTTAGCTTCCTTGAGACTTGAGCATTTCATTTTTGGGTGTTTGATTGCTTAATACTCCCTCTGTCCACTCAAACATTTCGAAAGCAACACAATATTTGTCCCACTCAAACATTTCCAAACCAATTTAATTTCAACAACATCTCCATATTACCACTCCACCCTCTCTCCTAATAAAACCCACTATATAACTTTCCAACTCACAATTAAACACTCATTCTTTATCACGGGCAAATCTAGAAACAAATAGCCAATGAAACTCTTCTTAAACTCCGTTCCACAAACGGTTTGGAAACGTTTGAGTGGGACGGAGGAAGTATAATATTTAGCTTTGAGATACTCAGCTAATTGTTTTGTTGATACTTGGTTAAATCATTAACTAAAGGGTTTTTTGTGGCTAACCGTCTTTATATATAACTTTTTGTGAGAAACCCCTTATATAATCGATTTTAAGGGGAACCACCTTATAAAAAGAATTTTCTTGTTGGTGCCACCTTAGGTCTGATTTCGGCCAATTTAAGGAATGATGTTCCCCTTATGCTCTTGCGTTTTATAATATGTTAATTTCCTTTGCTGAGAAAAATAGGATTTCAGGACCTGGGCAATATTTGTTGTTAGAAAAGTCATAAAAATACATCACACAATATTTATATATACAAAATAGAAAAAATTTCATTTCGGGTGCCCGACATTAGGCCTAATTGCAATTTGGGTACTTGTCTTTTCAATATTCTCATTTTGGTTACCTGGAATTTTAAAAATTGTCTCATTTTGGGTCATTTTCCAAACGCTGTTAAAAACTCTGTTAAAATGCTGGCGTGTCATTAAGCAAAAAGTTCTTTAAAAAAATTTAAAAATTACCAAAAAAAAAATTCAAAAGTTATGAAATTTTTATTTTTAGTTATTTAGAATTTTTTACAAATTTTTGGGAATTTTTAACATATTTTTTGATAACACGTCAGCATGTTAACGGAATTTTTAACGTCGTTAGTGAAGTCACCCAAAATGAGACAGTTCTAAAATTTTCAGGTACCCAAAATGAGAATATTGAAAAGACAGGTACCCAAATTGCAATTAGGCCTAACATCAGGTGCCCAAAATGAGATTTTTGCTAAAAGAAAATTATAATAATGGGTCGTTTACTAGACCCCCATGAGAGCAATTATTACATGGTCCGGGACCAATGCTCCCTCTCTCACATAATCATGGAAGCATCTCCAAATCACCCACAAAAGATATGGTAAATATCTCATTATGTGAGAGAAGGGACCAATGGTCCTGGACCATACAATAATTTCTCCTTTTTCGCTTGTTCTTTTACATAACTGTGATGACAAGTGGATCTTATAAACACATAACTCATGTATAGTGGTCCAAAAATTACAGATTTGATTAAAAATTCCGACAAAAAATACTATGTTTTTTGTTTCCATTTTCTTCCATTTATTATTTCATTTAGTAAGATTCAATTAGTTAGAATTTTCAAATAACTTAGGCTCTGTTTGGGGTGATTACCAGTTGCCAGTTTTCAATTTTTTTGAAAACTCAAAATCAGTTTTTGGAAATTATTTTTTTTTTGTTTTCAATTTTTAGTTGTCAGTTTTGAAAATTAAGTAGAGAACTGTAAGCACAAAAAATTTCAGTTTTAAGCTAAATTTCTACAAAGAGTTGAAAATTTTTCAAAACCAAAAAGTGACAACTGGCAACCACCCCGAACAGGGCCTTAATAATCGATAAAAGATGGTTGAAAAAAAAGAAAATTAGCTTTGGCTATAACTTTGACCAAAGTTGTAATTTTTGGACAAATGTGCACAAATCATTGTTTGATATGACCCATTTTTATCAGATTTACTTTAAAGATTCAACTGGCAAATAAGGTTCCAAAAAAAAACTTCAATCTTAAAAAGACTTAAAAACTGGAAATATAAAACTATTCCGGACATTAGTCAGCATATTTGTTTCTAATATTTGGGTGTAATTTTGTAAACCTTAAAATCTTAGCAGCTATATACATCTATATCTATATCTATATCTATATCTATATCTATATCTATATAATATATAAAATCAGAAGGTCTCTTTGGTAATCAAAATTTCGTTAGACAAAAATAATCCTCACTCATTAAAAAAATTTCCAAGTCTACATTTCAATGGTGGAAGTTAGTAGAAGGACTTAATTGTAACTCCTTTTCTCTCTTATTCTCTCTCCTATTACAACTTACCTTTTTTTTAATCATTATTTTTTCATTGAATATTGTGTTTTGGGGGGTTGGTTATTTACCCACATTTTATTTCTCAAACCAACCCCTAATTCTCAAATTTGAATTAAGATCGAATTTTCAGTATATATTTTTTGTTTGAAATTCTTATTATATTACATATTATATATATTTTCTTTAAATCACACATATTTGCGTGTCTCAAAACTAATAACACATAATACAACATTCTTTAGCTTTTTCTTTTATTTAACCTTTCAAATACAACATTCTTTGGCCACGTACATGAATATTTATATGGAAATATAACCTGGGTCCTCAGATGTGAATAAAAAAAGCATAGGTCCTAATTTTTGATAAATGGCATAGTCCAGGTCCAAGCAGACCTCTTAGTTCATGAATCGGATAAACGAATTGAGTGGAACTTAATATTACTTCTGATTTAACCAAAATTGAAATTAACTCGAATAAGAATCTACTCGACACTCGATTTTAATATGCAAAAAAATTGACTCGATCAATATTCATAATGTCAAAATAAAACTATAAACTTGTGAGATTTAAGAGTACCAAAACACAAATTATAATAACAACACAATATTCATTTAAATCTGTACAATTTTTCCACTAACTTCACTCTGTAAACTTTAAAATCTTAGCTAGGGTGTATACTCCCCAGAGATTAGAGTGTAATGGCATGTGACTAAATTATAAGGTCAAAGTTAAGTTGACTTTGATATTAAAAGAAAAGTCAGTCAATCAAATATATGAGAATAATGATCTCTCTCTCTCTCTTTTTTTTTTTTTTTAATTATTATGTATGATGCAGGTTATTCTACTTTTTCTTCGAATCAAGGAACAACCAAACAGACCCTGTGGTGATTTGGTTGACAGGAGGGCCAGGGTGCAGTAGTGAAATTGCTCTTTTCAATGAGAATGGCCCTTTCAAAATTACCAAAAATATGTCTCTTGTTTGGAATGATTTTGGCTGGGATAAGGTATCAATATTACTAATTTTGTAAGGCATTTCATTTCACCAACATATATCGTTCCCTTAGTAATCATCTTTTCTTTTCTGGACCAACTAATATGGGATGGCTCTTACGCTTCAAATGGGTGACTCGTACTTTTTATAAGATTTTAGGGTGACTATCACTTTTTATAAGGTTTTTTGTAGGGTGACTCTGGGAATGACTATCTCTTACTTTTAGTAGGGTAGCTCTTGAAGTGACTTATTTACCTCAAAGAAGCAATTCTCATTTGGACCATCGTACAAATTAAATTCAAGCAAGACTTTTCAAACCTTTAATGGGGCATGGGAGTTAGTTTGTACCCAAGATTAACTTCTGATAATCAGTGGCGGATCTACAAAGCATTTCAAGTGGGTTCCTTTCATAAAATTTAGCATATTTATATCACAAATACATAATTTTTTTCAAATTATCTCAAATTTTACCAAAAAAAAAAAAGGAAAAAACAATTCAAAGGCACCCACTTAGACTTTGTTCTCTTTAACTTATTTTTGTTGATTTTAGTTGACTTCAACAAAAAAAAAATCAACAAAAATCAGTAAAATCAACAAAGTTGCTCTCTATCGAATCTAACGAATAAACAAAAACCAACAAAAATTCAGTAAAAACAACAAAAATCAGCAAATAAAAAATCGGATGAAGAGAACATAGCCTTAATGGCCCTTCATACACCAGTGCTGATAATGTAACTAGCAATCTAACCCTTTCAGTAGTTCATATATATTACATTAATTCTAGTTGCCTAATTTGATTTGCAGGCATCAAACCTCATATATGTCGACCAACCTGTCGGAACCGGCTTTAGCTACACTTCTCATGATAGTGATCTTTGTCATAATGAAACTAGTGTTAGTAATGACTTGTACGACTTCCTGCAGGTGTGTTGTTGTTGCTACTTTAATATTTTTTTCATGTATATCTAGGGGAAACAAAGAAGGAAAGTCAAGGATTCTAACATACAATTTATTTTCATAATTATTGATAGGGCTTTTTCAAGGCGCATCCGCAATATGCAAAGAACAACTTTTATATCACCGGAGAATCTTATGCTGGGCACTACATCCCTGCTTTTGCTGCTAGAATTCACAGAGGAAACAAGGCCAAAGAGGGACTTCACATTAATCTCAAGGTATTTCTTATTCTCTTGTATGTTTTTTCTATGTAAAAAACAAAGAAAAGAAAAAAGTCAAATCTTAGGCTACATTTTCAATTAACTCTCTACTAAATTAGGGATCCGCCATCGGTAATGGCCTCACCAACCCTGCAATTCAATACCAAGCATACCCGGATTTTGCATTGGACAATGGATTAATCAACAAATCAGATCACAAGAGCATCAGCGACATGTTTCCGTATTGTGAGAAGGCAATAAAGGAATGCGGTAACCATCTTCTGATCTCGTGTAATTCAATTGGTCTATCTTAACGTTGAATTGAAAGAAATATAAGTTGTTTGTTATTTTTGGACAATTAGATACTGAGGGTAAAGGTGCTTGCATGACTGCATACTTTGCCTGCGGAACCATCTTCAACATGATCATGCAACATATAGGAGACACAAATGTGAGTAAACATCCATATCAGATTATGGTAGAGACATTGTAATGAAGTTAACAGAACATTTGTGGACTATTTACCAAGAACGAATCTTTGTGATGCAGTACTACGATATTCGAAAAAAATGTGATACATACCTGTGCTATGATTTCTCGAATATGGAGACATTTTTAAACCTAAAAACTGTTAGACAAGCTTTGGGTGTTGGAGACATAGAATTTGTGTCATGCAGTACAGATGTGTATGATGCTATGAAGGGGGATTGGATGAGGAATCTGGAATTGGTTATCCCTGCCCTTTTGGAGGACGGAATCAATTTGCTAGTTTATGCTGGAGAATATGATCTGATCTGCAATTGGCTTGGTATAACTGTTGCTACTCCGATTCTAATTTGACCCAGATTTACCAATATATAAATATTTCTTCTTATAGATGGAAATTTTTTTTGTTATGCTTCTCTCAGGGAATTCAAGGTGGGTGCATGCCATGGAATGGTCTGGACAAAAAAACTTCACGACTGCTCCAACAGTGTCTTTCAAAGTAGATGGCTCGGAAGCTGGACAACTAAAGACCCATGGACCCCTTGCTTTTCTTAAGGTCTCACTCTATTCCTCATATCTTATTATGGAATAATGACCTTAGGTAACGTAAAATGCAATTTCTAAGTCGGTGAACTTCTTTGTGAGAAATAGGTACATGACGCTGGACATATGGTTCCAATGGACCAACCCAAGGCTTCCTTAGAGATGCTCAAGAGGTTTACACAAGGTACACTAGCCTCGACAGAAATAATAGATGAGACCTCTACCCGATGATTGTGTTGTTCATCATCAATGCTTCGGAAACAGACAAAATTAACATCATAACTTTGGTATGAACAGTGCGTATGCAACAATCGCAAATATCAATTTCATATTCATGTCCGTACCTAGATCCAAAAATGCAGTCCAATCCTATCTATTCTGTTTATCTGGAGATAACTCTTTTGTTCATATAAATAAATCAGTTTGCTTTTGGTTCCAGAACAATTTTCTTGAATTATACTAATTATCATATTTTCTTGTTTTCAGTAATTATGCAAGCAATAGGCTTGCAAAACTAACAAGCAAATCATTTCTATCCAAGGAATATAAACATTTGCTTTAGGCTACGAAAATCAACAAAAATAAGTAACATATATTTATTCTAACAAATCATTTCTAGTATTTTGAAGGACGTCAAGTACCTACATCTAGACTTGGAAAACGGGTCGATCGAGTCGAGTTCGGGTCGGTTAACTTCAATTTGCCGTTTTGAAGTGTTTTTCTATATTAACTTTTTTTATACTTTAAACTATCAAGTTAGTTTTTGTCGACTTTATCGGTAGGATTGGGTGGGGTTTTTGGGTTAGGTTTATTTTTTTGCCTATTTTAGTAGGTCGAGTCGGGTTCGGGTCGGGTTGAGCTCAATTTGCCAGTCTGACATGCATTTTAGTGGTAATAATTTGTGTGTTTTCCAGATTTCAAGTTTGTCTTTATCGTTTTTTTTTATTGGGCGGATCGGGTCAGATATTGCCACGTCTCAGGCTACATCCCATAACACCAAATGGGAAATAAGCAATAACATATGTTTCACGTCAAATTACCAGATGGGTATTTTTTATAACCACCCTTCGCCACTTGGGTATTTAAAAAAACTCCATTGCCAAATGAGTATTTTTAACGGACCAAAAGCGCATATGAGCCCAAAAATTCGCCGCCGGTGTCCAAAAGTTCAGTTATCCTATTTCTTTGATACTGAAATGCATTTCCTTGTTACGTTTTTTCACCTAAAATCACTTTAATCCCCCAAAAAACCCCCTAACTCCCAATTTCCATGGGGAGGAGAGAGGAAAAAAGAGAGATAGGGAGGTTTTTGGGGGATTAAAGTGACTTTCGGTGAATAAAAGTAATAAGGAAATGCTTTTTGGTATGAAAAAATAGGATAAATGAATTTTTGATCACCGGTGGCGATTTTTGGACCTATATGCGCTTTTGATCCATTAAAAATACTCATTTGGCAACGAAGTTTTTTTAAATACCCAATTGGCGAAGGTGGTCATAAAAAATACCCATCTGATAATTCGGCGATATATTTCACGAACAAATAAGTTAACACACTTAATATATTGGACAAGGACTAAAAATATGGGTCCGAACATGTACACATCGTTCTCCAATGCAAGAGAAATTCAAGTTGGACTTTCAAATGAGCATCAAGCATCTATGTTGCCTACATGAAAGTCCTCATTCCAACTTGGGACACCAAGGAAACCATCAGGAACCACAATTGACGTTATAACCTGAAATACACCCAATTCTAGATGGCTTATGGCACCTTAATATAACCAAGTCTGAATGTTGAGGGTAGGCCTTTATTATTCCTTGTTTAGACTCTTGGAATGCTGGGGATTAACTGTATTTTTGTGCCCCATAAAGTGCAACTCATTCACCCCTTTAAATGCCAGCTAAAAACTAAACAAGCTATATAGTATACTATATGTCTCAATACAACTCGAGGTGCAGCTTTGTTTGTGCATTGATGTACAAATGCCTTCTTC
>BSSO01005961.1:0-12515 GCA_030267885.1 Mesembryanthemum crystallinum
GAACAAAACCAATCCTATTGTCCACGAGATCTTTTAATCTACTTTCGTGATTAGCAAATCAAGGCAATTGATAGAAATTCAACAACTAAAATCCCCCTTTCGATTTTATATTGGTCGTCTTTAGTTAAAGCATGAGTCTTTTTAAAAAACAATTAATAACATGAATTTCGAAATATTGCATACAATGAATCTCAGTGGCATGCCAATAACAATTTATCCCAACATTCAATCAAGTTTATTGCTAGGCTACATCAATCCTGGAACTAAGAAATTAGCTACTCATGCTTAGAGAAACGAACAAGTATATTAATCTAACCCTAATAAACATGATTAATGAACTATGAAATAATAAAATTGGAGAAAAACTAAGTACCTGGATTAATAAAGATTGAATCTTGGATGAAAATCACAAAGTTGCTTGAAAGTTAGAGAGAGAACTCTAGGGCTAAATTAATCTGTCAAAACTAATTAAATTTGCTAATGAAGGTCTAAGTTATAAAATTAGGCAAGAGTCCTTTGAGAGGCTCCAAACAATAGCTTACGCGTCCTAAACAAACTTCCTAAAAAATTAGTGTTAGACTAGGTGAGTATTCAGTGGGGGTGAATTGAGTCTACAAGTTTTAACTTACTCCTTGTGATTAACTTAATTTTGTTATTTAGTTGTAAATCTGAAACGAGATTATACAAATAAGAAGCAATGAACACAGAATTTTTACGTGGAAAAACTCCTTGCTCAATCAAGGAGAAACAACCACAACCACAAGGGATTTTCAACACTTCACTAACTCAAATCCCAAGTCTCAACTACAAGACCCGTACTACTCGAATTCACTCAAATTCGAGTAGTTAATCAACTCTTCAAAACAATGTTCACAAGTCAAAGTAACACAATCAACCCTATGGTAAGCAATGCAAGAACTCAAGAGAAACAAGCAATGGATCAATATTTGGTCTTTGGAGAACAACTGAGACACTCTCCTTTTAACTCTCCAAATTCACGTTTTTTTCTCTTGCAACAGAAGCTCAGATTTTTCCTTTTCAAAACATGTAACCTTAACTCAGTTTTCAGTGCTCAATATATAGAGAAATTCCTTTTGTTTTGAAATCCCTAAAATCAAGAAAACCGAACCTAGATTTTCTCCATAAGAGGAGTAACCAATCAAATCAGTGTTTCCCATAATATAGGACCTAAAATCAGTCAAGTTTAATTTACAAAATTATTCCAAAAGAATAGGTAAAACCTGTTTTATCTTGTAACTCGTAAAGATAATACATCTCCTTATTTATCTCATAACAAACTCTTGACTGATTTTTGCTCCTTATTTGTGGATAAAAACTCTTGATAAGTATATCAAAACCCACAATTTATCCAAAACTGACTTAAGCACTTTAAACTGAGTAATTATAATAAAACTAGCTGTTACTCGTGCTGTTCCAAACCAGTTCCATGCTCAGAGTTCTCAAGTTCCACACAGCTTACCCTTACATGAAGTCTATACAAGGTAGAACTCTTAAAGGCAGCAATTTCATGTTGTTCTTGATCCTTGCATCATCATCTCCAGCCAAAAGCAATACCTAGCACTCATGACACAAGCTCAAGCATATTAAGTGGATAAACATCAATAGCTTGTCATCAACAAAACTCTTCTAGTTCAACAATTAGCTTGCAGAACACGCGGAAAACAGCGCGCTCGCCATCAGGTCCGCCCGCCCGGGCAGGTCTGCTTCCTCGCGCAGGCTTGCATGCGACATTTGCGCCCGCTCGGGTGGGAAATTCAGCCGTCCGGGCGGCACTGAAGAAGGCTTTCATGGGCTTTTCGTCATATTTCGCGATTCCAACGCCTCTTGGGCTTCCTCGGCTTCCAAACATAGCTCGATAACATTTCACCAAGGTTTCTACTTAGTCTCAGGGCCTCAAGTCACCTGAAAATTCATCAAAAACAAAAGCATACCCCGAGTAGTTATCCGTTTAAGATAATTCACAAAATTCTCAAATAAAACGGAATAACTATTCTAAATTCGAGTCACATGAGTGCGTATAACCATGGAAAATAACTCAAATAACGCACTCATCAGAATTGGACATGTGCTCAAGCGTTGAAGAGGAAAGTTTCAACGTTTCTCTTATAGTGGTACTGAAACCACTAATGAGGATCCCCTTTATGCTGAAACAACGGATAACAAGATGGATGGTACAATGAATGAGGAGAAGGATGAGTAACCAAATACCGAGCAAGAGGAAGAAAAAAATGATGATGTTGAGGAGCAAAGTGAGGAAGATGAAGGGAAGCACAACTAACAATATTAGAGATCCTTCTCTTCCCCGCATACAAATCCTAGTATACATATTGACGCAATCAGATAAGTTATATTTAGCTATGTCTTAGCTTGGATTTCAAGTTAAGACACTTTGAGGAGAGCATACCCCATATATTTTAGTTGTGCTTATGCAAAACAAGTCATGGTGCTGATCACCATCAAGTGGGTTTATCCACATGGCCTCAAGACAGTGAGAATAAATGGCCTAAATGATTTTGTAGAAGGAATGGATCAAAAATTTGTAGAAAGATTCAGTTTGCTTTGCTTGCTGTTGTGGTGTATATGGGTCTGGTAGAGACGAACCGATGAAAAACCAGGGATGGCCCTGGGCCATCTGCCTTCTTATTTTACCTTTTCAGTTAATGCAATTACATAGAGAAATTTCTTTGAGTGTTGTGGCCCCTCCATCATAATGACTAAAACATGAGAGATTATCTCAAACCTCTAGTGGTCCACCTACTATGAAGTAATTTATTACTAAATTGTGAAGCACTTTTAATTGGACATATTTCATTCCTTCTTGCTTTCTCTCTCTCTATATTTCCTATACCCATGAGAATTCTACCATCATGCCATCGTTTCCAAAGTTAGAATTCATCCATCATTTACTATTTGCCTTCTTTACATAATAGTATTATTCATTATTACCCATAAAAAATGTAATATTAGTCATACCTAAAATAACATAGTATTAGTCATACCCAAAATAACATATATTGCGGCCAAGAATATCGTAGAGTATCTGAAAAGAACTAAATTAGGTTCCTGGTTTATGGAGGTGAAAACGAACTAGTAATTAAAAGCTACACTAATATATCTTTCTAAAGAGACACAGATGACTCGCAGTCCCAATCTGGATTCGTCTATTGTCTTAATGAAAGAGTGGTGTGTTCCAAAGGTGCTAACTAGAGCGCAGTTGTTAATTCTATAAATGAATTAGAGTGTATTGCAGCTTTAGAAGCAGTGAAGGAAATTGTTTGCATTTAAAGATTCATTACTGAACTGGATGTTATACCTTCGGTGGCTGAACCGGTGTCTCCCTATTGTATCTATAATGGATTCGTTGCCGAAGCCAAACAACTAGGGTCACATCAGAAATCCAAATGCATGCTCAAAAAATTTCACTTCATTGGCAATGGGTCAATGGAGGATATGTGATTATTCACAAAGGACATACGAATAACAAACATGACTGATGTGTTGGTAAAAACAACTTGACTAGGTCAAGCATGATAGTCACACAGTCGTCGTAGGCATAAAATCAATTTAGAAGTGATTGATCCTAGATGTAATAGATTATGGTTATGTAATCATAAGTTCAGAACATCAGTTTGTAAACATCTGTCACCTATATATATTTATATATATGTCATTTTGGTCTATTCATTATTTGTATGACTTTGAATATTTATCCAAAATGTAATAATTCGAATATCCGATAGGTTTTCAAGATGATGTCTTGATAATTAAACCCTATTTAGTAACATGAATTCATTTTATTGTCCATAATCTAGATATTAGAACTGGATTCTGATAACCAAACATGATTAGATTGCAAGATGATCTTAACATTGTTTCATGTGCTAATGACATGGGATGTCAAGGATCATTTGCATAGGTATAAGATTGGAAATCCGATATCAGCCAGACCTGCTATGAGAATTCTATAAGAGTTGAATGTCATAAGAATTTCTCATAAGATATTGATAAGGGCAAAATAATACATCTTTTTATTCCCTATTTATGGTGTTTTTCGTCGTGTGTTTGACATTCTTATGCTTGTTTACTTATATTTCATTCTTTAAGGTCCAGATCAGTTAATTTAGAATATTTATGTTAAAAGGCCTTAATTATATTGTTTTCTCTTGTAGGTCTTGTGACATAATAGTCCAGCATTAGTAAAGCTCAGCTGGAAACATGAAATCAGTCTTTTTTGAACGTGATCTCTAGAGAGAGAAAGAGTAGCTCAAGGGAAATCATTCTCCCACCTCAAATCAAGAAAGTGAACAACTTCCCCAGCAAATAAAGCAATATTCCCATCCAAATTCACAGCCTCAAATCGTTCATATGCAGCCAGGAAATTTTCAGATTTTCGTTGAAGAATATGTAGATTGCAACTTCCATATTGGGCCCAATTTAATCAATCGGCTGATGGTAACCTTGGGAAGCTTTTGTATGCTCTTTCCTAACCCGGGTAGAAGAGATATTTGGTAGATTAGCTACTGATTTTGAAGCCCTATGTCACTTAGAAATCACGCCTACAATGAGTATAAGTAGAGGCAATTGACAGCCAAGAGAGGGTAAGCAAGAAACTCCAATTTCTTTTGCTCTGTTTCACACGAAATAGAGAGATTAGGGTGAGGACTGGAAGGTGCGTTCAAGGGAGACGAAGAACAGAGACAATCGAAGATTGCGGGCTGGATCGTGAACGACGAAACACGCAAACACAACTTGTGAGGGTGTATCAAAGCAAACTACAAGAAGGGTGTTTGAGTACTCAATTGCTAAGTCTATTGTACTCTCGTTTATCTTTTGTATCGTTTACTATCCATGCCTGAACCATATTTATGCTTTAGTTTCAGATTGGTTTTGATGATTTTAGATTGTTTAAAGCCTAGGGTTTTGAACTACTAGTTGAATGAATACAAGGATTGGATGATATTCATGGTATGTCTGAGCAAAATCTGTTTATGTTCTAATTTTTACATGTGTTTCCTGGCGCTGTTCCATGTGTAATTTTTGGATTTACAGCTAGTATTTGTTTTTAGACTGGTCTAAAAACAGCGAGTTAAGTAACAACTAGTTTGACTAGATATCGTCACAAGTGTTTAGGCCTAAACTAGGGTATACATGATCTAGCTAAATTAATTCATGGCTGAGCATGTTTGTTTGGCTAGAGTTGATGATGTTCGTTGCTCTTAACATTATTTCTAATTATAAGTAAGTGGAAGTAGGGAAAATCTAGCGTCTAGAGTTTCTACAGTCAACTTGTCATCTATGTGACCTGTGTTTGTTGAGTTAGGTATAGAATTGTTGATGTTCTAATCTGTACTAAGCATGCTTGAACTTCAAATCAATCTTGCTTCCCCTTAAATACACATATTAGTTAGTTTTATCCTCTGTTTGTTTGATTTTATTTATCCCATTACCATATCAAACCCCCCAAAATCCTTGTATATTATGTATATAATTAGTTTGGCTACGAAAGAGTTAGACTTTATTTGGGAATTGAACTATCTCCTCGTGGGAACGATCCTCTCTTATCCAATTACTATGTTGTTTATTTTTTGTGGGATTTAAGAATATGTATAATTTGTATACGCTGAACGGCACGTATAAGATATCTCAAATCATTTCTTAAACTTGAGTGGTCATCAATATGACATAATGGTTGGTGGTGTGTGGTGTTTCATAACGCTCGCCGTAAATGGGAGTCATAACGGGAACATTCAGGTCATCATGAGATGTGTTGATATCTATGGACGCACAAGATGGTGATTGTCCTCCGTACTTAAGGGAATGTTGTCTATTGGCCTCTTGAAGAATTGGAACTGGAAATGCATGGCCGTGCTCAAATGGATTATGGTTATAATCATTTGTTTCAATAGTTCAATTCGGAGTTCAACGAATATATATCAACGGAATAAGGATGGCTAGTTTCTTACCTTATGTTCGTATAAAGACATTAAGTGACATGGGAATGGAATTGCTAACTTGTCTTAAGGACAAGTGGGAGATTGAAGGATTTATATCCTGTCGGTCAAGTAGTATTTAATTGGGATAATATATATTTGGTTATATATTGAGATTGTAAATTCATATGAATTAGTAATTAATATGTTTAGCTAGAGACCGCTATTGATTATTGGCCTAGTTGATTATTGGGCCATAGCTAATTTGGGTATGAACCTAATGGATTGCACATAACTTAAGGTTTGATCATGTAGAACAAAGTTTGGGCCTCGAGCCCGGGTAGCACACCCGGCCAAGTAGGCCGTGGTGTGAGGCACGCCCAAGGGGCCACGGTCTTGCTTAGCCGTGTGCCTAAGTGGGCTTCTTGTGGGGCGTGAGTCCCATGATCCCTTGTGGGACATGGAACTTCACTTATGAAAACCCCTAGTGTCTCTAGGAGACTTCTAGGGTTGTCTACTTAAACAACTTAGAGTTGGTTATTAGACACACACTTCAATGATATTGAAAACCTTAAGAGAATTCCCTTGCCTCTCTCTGCTTATTAGGTAGCAAAAAAACCCAACCCAATACTTAGAAAAAGAGTGGGGAGTCATGGTTTTCTCTCTAGGTGCACTTTAGCTCCCTGCTACTGTGCGCCCCTCCATGAGAAGGAAAACTCAAGCTTCCACTAAGCAATTGAATGGTGAGCAAAGGAACGATAATCAATTGAAGTCTACAGAAATTTCTGTTCAGTCCAATATGAATTTCAGCGGGGCAGAACAACCGAATCCTGAGAATGTGGCCCGTAACCTAGCGGCAGCAATGGCGATATCGCAAAAGCAAGCTTCGGCAACTCAACTTGCTCAGCAAAAATTGAACGAGTGGATGGAGCTGGTTCACTCGGCCTTGAAACATGGATCCTGGGCTGACCAGGTTGAACAAGAGCAACCGCTACCGGGTAAGAACTCTATTTGGGATTCGCTTGATGTTAGTAAGTTGCGCAATGCGGGATTTTCGCTTGAATATGTGGAACCTGATGAACTTGAGGGATCGAAAATTGGGAAAATCGAAATGGATGATATAAAGTCTGAAGTTGAATACTGGGAAACTGCTGTAATTTGTTATGTGCTGAGTGCTACTCCTCCTTATAGTGTGATCAATGGTTTTTTGCAACGCGCATGGGGTGAACATGGAATCTCTAAAATTGCTATGCTCAAAAATGGTATTATAATTGTTCGTTTTGATACTATAGTTGGGAGGGATGACGTTCTACAGGGGGGTATTTACCATTTTGACAACAAGCCTCTCATTGTGAGAGCTTGGCACAAGGATCTAGAGTAAACTAAAGAATCCTTGACTACAGTCCCAGTCTGGGTCAAGCTCCATGGCCTAGACCAGAAATTCTGGAGTCCCAGAGGTTTGAGCAAAATTGGATGCCTAATTGGTAAGCTAATGATGGTGGATAGGAATACACAGATAAAGAATGGGGTGAACTTTGCTCATTTGCTGATAGAAGTTGAGATTGGACAAATGATAAAGTCAGTACAATTCACTGATGAGGATGGGCTCTTGGTAGAACAAAGTGTTGAATATGAGTGGAAGCCTGTTATATGCTCTTACTGTAATAAGTATGGGCATGTTGATGAGAATTGTAGAAGAAAAAAGGGGAAGAAGCAATGGGTGCCTAAATCAAAATCTTCTGCAACTGAGAAAACAACCAATGAACAACAACCAGATCTGATACAAGTTAGTACACCTCCTGCACAGCAACAGCAAGCAAACTCTCCTCTGGTACAGGGTCCTTCCAAGTCGACTACTAAGAAGGAGAAAGCATGGGTCATCCCAA
Organism: Mesembryanthemum crystallinum; assembly: GCA_030267885.1. NCBI lineage: Eukaryota > Viridiplantae > Streptophyta > Magnoliopsida > Caryophyllales > Aizoaceae > Mesembryanthemum > Mesembryanthemum crystallinum. The sequence continues at coordinate 7,838 of BSSO01005961.1, forward strand.
ATAAGACTGCTAGAAGAACCACCTCTGCAATGAATGGTACTACCCCAATCAACAACATATATCAAGTGCTGCTTGAAAATGAACCAATCCAGATGAATGTGTCCTTTGATGAAGGGGAGATGTTAGGTGTGCCTATCCTTCCTGATGGCCATGGATAGGCTTTTATGCTAGAATGTGAGAGGGCTAAATGCCCCTAATAAGTAGAGAGAGGTTAAGCTTTTCTGTAGAAATAATAAAGTGGGTTTTGTTGGCTTGGTGGAAACAAAACTCAAGAAAGGCATTCATGAAAAGGTGAAAAATAACATCCTTGCTGGCTGGGATCACTTTATGAATATCAATGATCATCCCAATGGAAGAGTCTGGGTTCTCTGGGATCCTAGTAAGTATACTGTACAGGTGAAGAATAATACTGATCAACTGGTTCATTGTTCTGTGTATCATAGAGAAACAAGGAAAAATTTCATTGTCACTGTAGTCTATGCTTTTGAGAGCAGAGACCCACATTATGGGATTCCTTATCAGCTATTGCGAATGCTTGTAATGTTCCTTGGATTACTATGGGGGATTTTAATAGTCCTTTAAAATGTAATGATAAAATGGGGGGAAATACAGTTACAACAACTGAAATCTATGACTTTCAGACTTGTATCATCAACTGCAATCTCCAGGAGCTTCCTAATAGTGGTTGTTTCTATTCATAAAGTAATAGGCATGAGGAGGGGGAAAGAATCTTTTCCAGTATTGATAGGATGCTTGTGAATGAGGAGTGGCTTGATAATTTTCCAGTTCATAAACTTCACTACTTTCCTGAGGGTGTTACTGATCATTGTCCTATGGTGTTGAGTTTTCCTAATTCTCAAAAGATTGGGAAAACACCTTTCAAATACTTCAACGCTTGGAGTAATTGTGATGGTTTCCAAAGTGTGGTAAAGCATAATTGGGAGCTAAACATTGAAGGGTGCAAAATGTACCTGGTGGTGAAAAAGCTCAAAAATCTCAAGAAACCACTCCTCAACCTTAGCAAATAGCAAATCCCCCACATTGATAGCCAACTTGAAGGGGCTAGAAGGAAGATGAATGAAGCTCAGATTGCCCTCCATAATGATCCTTTGAATGCTACCCTGCAAAAGAATGTGAAGGAAGCCACAAAAGACTTCATTAAGCTAAATGCAACTGTTGAAAGCATATACCAGCAAAAGAGCAAGGCAACCTAGATTCAGTTGGGGGACCAGAACACTAAGTACTTTCACTCCCTCCTCAAAACCAGGAGACTACACTGCAAGGTATATGAGCTAAAGAATGAACAAGGGGAAACTTTGACTGACACTGATGAAATTGCAAAAGAGATGGTGAGATTCTACAAGAGTATGCTGGGTTTCAAGAAGCACACCATACACATAAATAAAAAAGTATTTCAGCAAGGCCCCATTCTGCAACTCCCTGATCAGATGCAACTGTCAAAGCCAGTTTCAGAGAAAGAAATAAAAGATGCTATGTTCAGCATCAATGATGTTAAAAGTCCAGGTTCGGATGGCTATGGAAGTGGTTTTTTCAAGGCCACATGGCATATTGTGGGAAGAGATATCACAACAGCTATACAAGAGTTCTTTACCAATGGCAAAATCCTCACTCAAGTAAATGCCACATTACTCTCTCTGGTTCCTAAGGTGGAATGCCCCTCTAAACCAAGTGATTTCCGTCCTATTGCATGTTGCAATGTCATATACAAATGCATCTCTAAAGTCTTGTGTAGCAGAATGAAAGAGATCCTACCAAAGATAATGAATAAAGTTCAGAGTGCATTTATTCAGAACATATCCATTCTGGATAATGTTCTAGTGTGCCAAGATTTGATTAGGCACTACAACAGGAAGAATACATCAGCCAAATGTTTGATGAAAATCGATCTCAGGAAAGCCTATGACACTGTGAACTGGAATTTTATGGAGGAGGTTCTTGCTAGTCTTGGGTTTCCACTGAAATTCAGGAAATGGGTGATGGCTTGCATCAGATCTACATCTTTCTCTATCATATTTAATGGGGGTATACATGGTTTTTTTAAAGGCCATCAAGGCCTAAGGCAAGGTGATCCCATTTCCCCTCCACTGTTTGTTCTTTCCATGGAATATTTCTCTAGAACCATGGCTATGGTGGGCAAGCTCCCTGACTTCAGGTTCCATCCCATGTGCAAAGAGTTGCAGCTTTACCACTTTATTTTTGCGGATGATCTTATGCTGTTCTGTAAAGCCACACCTTGCTCTGTGAAAAGACTTAAAGAAGCACTTGACTATTTTAGCTCAATTTCTGGTCTAACCATTAATCAGAACAAGAGTCAAATATATATTTGTGGGGTTGAGAAAAGGATCCATGATCAAATTTGTGCTATCACTGGCTTTGTGGATGGGGAATTCCCCATGAAATATCTTGGTGTGCCACTGCAACCTACAAAATGGAATGCTGCTACTTGTGATACCCTAGTTCAGAAGATTACCAAGAGGATTTCATCATGGACAACCAGGCATCTTTCATATTCTGGTAGATTGCAATTGATCAATGCTGTACTTCTCTCTATGCTTGTTTACTGGGATGAAGTATTTATCCTCCCCACCTCTATCATACAGTAAGTACAACAAATTTGTAGAGGATTTCTCTGGGATGAATCTCCTACCTCCAAGAAACCCCCTATGATATCATGGGAGACAAGCTGCTGGCCTAAAGCAAAAAAAGGTCTGAATATCAAGAACAACTTGAATTAGAATCTTGCTGCTGTAGGGAAGCATATATGGAACATAGCTGCTAAAAAAGATTCTCTGTGGGTCAAGTGGGTTAATTCCATCTATCTGAAGCATGGTGGATTCTGGGCTCATGAGCCCACAGTAGAATCCAGTTGGTACTGGAGGAGGTTGAATGTTCTCAAGAATACTTTGAAGCAATGGTTTGATAGTAATGATAGATGGAAACTCACTAGCTCTGGTGAGTATACCATAGACAGCTGCTACAGAGCTCTGCAGGGGCAAAGATCAACACAAGGAGATACTAAACTCATATGGACTCCTTTTCATGTTCCGAGGCATAGCTTCATTACTTGGATTGCTTACCATGGAAGGCTTATGACAGCTAAGAGAATAGAGAGGTTGGGCTTTAAAATAGCAGACATGAGTTGTATCTTATGCAGCAGCAATAAAATTGAATCCCAACAGTACTTGTTCTATGAATGCACATGGGCTAAGGTGCTTACAAGCAAAGTGCAGAATTGGCTACAACTCACCACAACACCACTGCAGCTGAGAAGTGTATTCAGATGGGTGAGGAGACAGAAGAAGGACAGAAGAGTTTCTCAATTCCTAGCAGCTACCTGAAGTGCAATCACTTATCACATTTGGATGGCAAGAAATCACAAACGATATGGGGACAGAGCAATCTCACCAGAAGCAGCTTTTAATTTGTTGAAAAATGAGATTAGACTTAGACTTGATTTTGCTTTTAACAATGTGAAGCATGCTAATAGGGTTACTTTTGTTTTAAATTGCTATGTAACCGCTTAGTTTGATGAGTTGAGAGCAACTATAATGGGGAACCCTTCCTAGAAGGTGGCCCAAAGCTCTTATACTGTTTTTTTGTAATGCTTGTTCCTTTGGTAATAAAGACTTTACTTTTTACCAAAAAAAAAAAAGTAAGATTAGAGTTCTCTCCAGATCTAGCAACCGGACTTTGGTGATCAATCCTTGACGAGTGGACTTCGTTAGAGGGACTGCACTTGGAGTCCTATTTTCCTAAAAAATTGATCAAGCAATCAACTAAGAGGAATTCATGCTTCAAATGTAGTATCTTTATGATTCATATATTTGCTATGTGTATGATCTTGTTAGCATGATGTTTCCGCCGATTAGATCATATCGTGTATAACCTTCAATTATATCTTCCTAATATATGTTGACTTATTCTCTGCCACTCTCTCCCTCCTATTCCCTTCTACATGCACATCCGCTCTCTCTAGGTCGATGCCGCCATGGAAACTCCATTAATGGAGCTGAACTCTTCTTCTCAATGATTCCATGCTCCAATTATCTTCATTATCTATTGGAGCCTTCAGTTGTTCCTTTTTTTTGTCTCCTTCATTAGTCGTCTCTCTCTCTCTCCTTCCTCACTTCATCATAATCTCTTAAATTATGAATGATGCCAACGAAGATGGCGAGTAAGGCGACAACAATGGCGGGGAAAGGTCAAGTGTGTCGTCATGAGAGTTGAGAAATTGTTGCATTCATCCATGGTTCACAAAGAAATTAGGGATATGAAACATTAAGAGAGAGAAATTAACACTTTTGATTTCAATCTTTGATTTTGTGATTCTAATCTTTGATTTTTGTTTCTTGAATCAGAAATCTGGAGATGGATTTCTTGTTCTTTCAATTGATTTTACCAAGAGTTGTTTTTGATTGAATATTCGCATGATGTCACTTCTCTATCTTCAAATTTCTCATTTTTTTTTCTATAATTTTTTTTTAAGGAAATTTCCTGTGGTACCCCTGAACTTTGGCCTAATGCTAGTGGTGTCCACACTTTTCCAATAATGCCAGTGGTATCCTTGAAGTTTGACTTTAATATTTTTCGTACCCCTAAACTTAGACTTTAACGTTTTCCGTACCCTAATGGCTGATGGAGCTCCATTTCCGTTAGT
>BSSO01005962.1:0-12512 GCA_030267885.1 Mesembryanthemum crystallinum
CAATAAAAGGACTTGGATAAACAACCCTCTTTTATATTATTTATTTTTTAAAGGCAAGGAAACTACCCTCTTTGAGGGCGATAAGACTCGAAACCCCAGTCATTGCAGGGGACGAGGTGGGAGTGCGGCACTGCATTACTCACCCCATGCTCAATAAGCCTCTATTATGTTCTTGGTTACATGTTGCTAATAGAGACAACCAAATGGGGTGATATATAAACAAAATACCTGCTGTCCTAGAAAACAGATAGAATTATAGTAGAAGAAAAGAGGGGTGTACCATCCAAAACTGTTCAAAGAACCTCGGAGGGTTATACATAATAGCAACACCCAGCCTTTCTGGATAACGGTTTTGCAACACATGGGCTGTTTCCTTTGTCGACTTCACTGATATATGTGACAAATTGAAATTCCAGAAATCAACAAGCCAAACCATCTGCTCTTGGTGAGGTGGCAAGTTAAGGATGGCATTTTCCATGCAATACACTAAATATTTAATTTGTCCTGCTAAAGAGTCGGAGTTCTGCATCCAAAATACAAATCAACCAGCAATTAACAGGGGGCACGTGTAGGCAATGGCAACTTCACAAATGATATAGTGCCGATAAAAAAAATGAACCACATGCCACATATAATGGAATCATATCAAATACTTCCTCCGTTCCACAATTAGCTTTCAAAAATTGGAATGACACAAGATTTTAGGAAAGTATTTTTAGACTTTGATTTGCCCTTCTGATTGGAGAGAGAGAGTATATTTTTTATTGTATTTGTAAGATAGTGAAGTGTATCGTAGAAAAGTAATGGGGTTTTATGGTTATTGAAAGCTAATTTTGGGACAAAGAATTGGGTGTTTTTGAAAGCTAATTACGGGACGGAGAAAGTATATATCAACAGTTAGACTAATCTAGCATCTTGCCATAAGGTGGTGTTTGCTTTGGTATAATGAGTATTATAGCATGATCATGGTTACTAATTAGGTTGGTTGTAAATTGGTTAAATTTGAGCAATGGTGGTTGCCTTGAGTCATGTAATCGGTTACGCTCTTCTTCCCTTTACTCCTCTACTTTCCACTTCTACCTTCCCTTACTAAAATAATGCATTACATTGCAATCACATTTACTTCCAAGTAAACGAGCTCTAAATGTGTAGAAATCAAGGTAGAAGAGAGCAAATGACAGAAATAGTATAAGCAAGTAACAAATGCAACAAATCAGGGTAGACAGCACACTGTAACACTTCTAGGGCCTGAGTAAACAAAAGACACTGCTCAGGTATGAAGTCAAGTTTATTGAACCAGATATGAATGATGAAGTTGACAATGGCGTAATAGCCACGTGATAGAAATTAAAGAGCACCTGCTGAGAAGGGCGCATGACCAGTACAGACCTCCCTTTCTTGTCAAAAACATTTGATCTGTATATCTTCCCTGACTCTGCTTCAGAAGCAATATCTTCCTAAACAAAATGAAAGATACGGGATTGTTAAGGAACAAACTAGAGAAATCAATGGCAGATTAACAATTTAGTACCTAGTAGCATTTTGGACATATGAACAGTAGAATACAGAAGAGCACATACCCAGCGAATCTCTTCGGGTTTGTATTCTAATCTCCACTTGAGAGATTCTTTCAACATCTTAGTTGCCTTCTTAACATGCCAATTCCGTGCTTGTAAGTATCTTGCAATCGCTGCATCAGAACAATATCTAGACAACCTTTCTGGCAGTGGCCCTATCGCTGCTCTCACCTCATCAATCTGCAAATGTTTACCATAATGAAAGCCTGTAAGCTATTGCTCCATAACCAGTGAAGCCAACATAAAAGAAAAGGCAAAAAAACATTATGTTAGGAGTACCTTCTTCTGGCGTTCTCCACACCTTAGAGATTCTTCATTAGTCTTTGAATCAGATTTCTTGACATCTGTACTCATTGCTAGCAAAGAAGTTACCTGTAAGAACAAATAACAAAATTTGAAAGAAATAAGATGTGATTGTCCTACCTCAGATGGTAACTACAATAAGACACATGTGATATGATAAGTTAAAAAGTAGCTGGAAAATCATAAGCAGAAAGCTAATTTGCACCACTCTTGAGTTGCCTGAGACAGTCTTGGCCGAATCACAAATGTAGGATGGTTGAGACTAAACACGGTGAATTTGGATAAAACGGGTGAGAGATGTGGCAATACACATATAGAGAAGGCATTTGATAGAGTTCATCCAATTGAATTCGTCAGTAAAGTTCACCATCAATACGAGTAGTTACTGCTTACTAAAACGCAAATTGCATTTTAGTAGAAACTAATGTGACTACTATTGTGTAAAAAATTCATTCATTTAGAAGTAGTTGAAGCTTTGAAGGTATTAGTTTTGATTCTTCTCTTACAAGGGTTGACTGGAATTGAGCTCAATTGGGGGTTTATTGGAAGCCACGACAAACCTGATTGTGACTGCCCCATCATCAAATTAAAGCATTTAGCTTATGAAATTAGTACTAATACTAGTATCATCTAATTCTACCTTCGTCGAAGAAGCTAAGAAACCTCATCATCACCAGTCAACACAGACGACTAATTGAAGAAAAAGGGTAATGTCGAAAATCGAAAGGGGCTTTTCTTCTTCTCATTTGCGAATCAAAATAGTGGTTCATACTAGTAATTGATAATCAAGTAGATAAGTAAATTGAGTGATTAATGGGTGAGGAAAACACAATAACGTAGAACCGACGGTGACGGAAAATCAAGCGTTGACCACCCTAATTTCGAAGAGAGAGAAGACGATCGGTGCAAGAGAAGCAGCAGAAAATCAATGAGCAGTAGAAATTAAACACACAAAAATGAGGAGTAATTAAGGAAAATGGGGAATTGGGGAAAAAGAGAAGAAAAAAAGCATGCATACCTGGGTAGAATAAATTCAACCCCAAAAGAGCACTTGATCAAGTCCTTCTACAAAGGGGATATCTAGAACAGGAGTTGATATTTGTGAATGTGAGGAGAGAGAAAGAGAGAGAGAGAGAGAGAGAGAGAGAGAGAGAATGGGGTTGGTGAAAATGGGGGGTTCAGCCCTCAGGTGAGGTAGTAGTCCTTTGGGTTTGACAAAGAAGGGATAATCAAAGAGGATCAGAATTGAGGACTCATGTCATGTGAATCATGCACAAATGGACATACACGATACACTACAATGTGTAGATCATCCGGTCCGGGTTTGTTGGACCAGCCGACTTCAGGTCACCTCAGTATTGCCTTTTTGCCCTTGGATATTATATAGGCCGGATAGAAGTTGACCCAATCTTAAACTGATTTAAGAAAAAAAATAAATAAATAAAAAAGAGCTAATTTGATTGAAATCTTCAATTCGTTTAATCAAATGGATCCATTTGATTAATTAGATGGGTTAGGATAAGGTTAAAAAATTCAACCCGAAAATAACACACTTAACCCATTTATTTACATTTGTCTAGTTTTTTCCTTTAATATTAGGCGTAAATAATTGATAATCTTTGACAAGTATAGCCCAAAAGTTTGTTCTAAAAGATGATACTTATTTTATATTATAGGAGTCATTTCTCCCATTTCCTTTTCATAAAAATAAATAAATTAGACAAATGGGTTAAACGGACAGCCTATTTATTAGATGGGTTGGGTTAGGGTTGAAGTTTTCATGCTGCTTAATATACGTATTATATTTGGATCAAGTATTTTTCTACCGTTCAACCCGTCAAATTGCCATCCCTTTTTTTACTTTTGCACAAATTGTCATCCGTATGTTACACCATTTGGGTAAATTTCAGGTTTGGATCATTATTCTTCACATGAAAACAACATAATCATTAATAGTAGGCTAGTAGTACATCTATCTACTTGTACAAAAACAAATAAAAATAAAAAGTAGCATATTCATGTACGAGGAGGTATATCAGGTAGATAGTATTGGACAAAGAAGAAATGATGAGCCAAAAATTGGTACTAATGACCCAAAAAGTATCACTTTTTTCTCAACCAGTATCAATTTCCATGTACAAGGAGGTATATCAGGCAAATAGTATTGGACAAATTGGTACTTTCTACGTATTTGAGGATCTGCAAGAAAGGATTAGAATTTCCAACGTCTGAGATCGTTGTTGTAGCTGCAAACACCAATGCTCGATGCCAATAAAACAGTCACTCGGACAGAGGATGAGTGCCATTTCTTTGTTTTTTTTCAAGTTGGCAATTTTAAGTACAAGTGATTGACAATAAAATGAAAATCACCTGAGCTGTGCTAATGGAGGACTTTAAAGCTTAACAAAAAAAGATACTCCTAAGTTTTTTGAATAAAGAAAAAAAAAAGCCCTCACTTCATTGAAGAATCATGCCCAGTAGAACAAGAACTTTTGAACCAAAAATTATTTGATGGTTCATGATCAGCAAGTAATCTATGATCCCACCCAATAATGCACCCAATAATGCAAGAACATATTGGATATGTTTTTGTCCCAACAGGGTTAATCCTTTCAACTGCTTCTCTTTCTCAATGTGAATTACAAAATCTTATTAATGGGTGACATTCTTACATCAAACAACATGAATGGTGACCGGGAATTCCTGATCGCCCACGACCAAAAAATGAGTGCCTTCTTCAACCACCATAAGACCGGCCTCGTCAGCTCTACTCAGGTGCTCACAAGCCCTCAATTCAAACTCCACTTCTTTTCTTTCTCCTGCTCCTAACTCCACACTCTCGAATCCTACCAACTTTTTGATAGGACTTCCATTACCCGCCTTCTCTTGCCTCGCGTAAAGTAGTACAATGTGCTTTCCTCCCATCTCCCCTTCATTTCTGACAGCCACCTTCGCTGAGATTTTCATGGCTCTGCATGATTCTGATTCTATATCAGACACCACCAAATATCGTGTCTGTTGGGAATCTGAAGTGTTTGCAACCTTGACACTACTTCCTATTGAATTCAAGTAGAGTTTCTTTTCTGAAACCCCAGTGAACTCGTAGGAGTGGGACGAGTAACTTAGACCATGTCCAAATTCAAAGACCTTCCTGCCTGTGTAAAACCTGTAGGTCCGCCCCGGGTAGCCAGGGGCTGCTCTCATTCTCATGTCTGTCATTGGCACTGTGGCAAACTCTTTTGGGTACCATGTCACTGGTAATCTCCCACCTGCACAAATTTTAGTTGCAATGTCATCACACACAAATATATCAATATACAACGACATTTTATTGCATAACATAAACCATAGTTTTCTCTTTTCTGCATCATATAGAGTAGTTTGTGAGTTGAACCTACTTGGATTGTGGTCTCCCAAAATGATTTTTGCAAGGGCAATACCACCTGCTTGACCAGGGTAACCAGCCCAGATGATGCTGCCAATGTGGGAGTCCACTTTCGCAAAGTCAATATCAACCGGACCTCCACATAAAAGCACCAGCACCACTGGCCTCTTTGCAGCTCCGGCCACAGTTGTGATGAGATTCTGTTGCTGCCCTGGCAGCACCAAGTCCGAGCGATCATGGTCCTCCCTTTCCTGCGTTTGGTCCAGCCCCATGATTAGCACCACATAGTCTGCCTCCTTGGCAATGCTCACTGCAGCTTGGATTGATGCAGAGGAACATGCCACATCATTGCAACCAGGGTGGTATCTATACAAATATATGTTACACAGATTATGATATTGTACATCAGATAAGAAAAGAGTGGTGAAAGCTAGCTAGGGTGGGTGAAAAGGTACTTTGTGTTCTTGACATATCTTTGCAGTGCTCCAAGTGGGGTAATGGAGTTGCATGGAGGACCATGGTAGTTGCCAAGAAGTGTCTTGGCAGCATCAGCATTGGGGCCTATCACAGCGAGGGAGAAGGTCTTTGTCTTGGGGAGTGGAAGCAACTTTGCGTCGTTCTTCAAAAGAACAATGCCAGATAGAGCAGCCTGGAGGGCCCAGGCCTGATGCTCGCGGGTGCAGACTTGGTCAGGACCTATATTCCCATATGGCAGCTTGCTTGGATTGCCATCCAACAGACCGAGCCTTATTCTCACTGCAAACAGGTTTTCAAGTGCCCTGTCTACCTCTGCCTCTGCTACTTTTCTTTGTTGCACTGCTGATTTGGTGTACTTTTGCAGGTAGGAACCACAGTTGACATCCATCCCTGTGTTTTAGTTTGTACATTTTTTTAAAATTAATAAGAGTAGTAAATAACAAAATGTTCTATTGTGATGGATGAGAATTGACAAGGGAGAAGAGTGGGGGGAAGAGTTTAAACAAATTGTCGTTACCAGCTTTGAGGACATCAGCCACTGCATCTTCGGGTGTTTTAGCATAACCTTGAGCATCATGGATGATAGATACTGCATCACAATCTGATGTAATATACCTGATACATTCATGAATATTATCATCTATCAAAAGATTTTATGCTTGATAAATACAGCTACAGACTATGTTGAATACTATAATCACTAACTAGTACACTATAATCACTAACTAGTACACTTATTAGATTCTATCCTCCTCTCTAAGTTCTCTCACAAAAAAGTTCCTACTTACTGGAGTATTACTATAATTTGGTAATTGCATTTAGTTGAGAAAAAGTTACCCGTCAAAAGCCCATTGTCCTCGAGCTGTCTTGGTTAAGAGATCGTAATTTGCGCAGTTAGGAACTCCATTGACACGATTGTAGGCACACATTATGCCACTGGCTCTTGCTTGATGTATGCAGCTCTCAAATGGAGGCTGATATGTATCTGCCAAATCTTGTGGAGTGACCTGCACAATTACATAGTTAAATTTCCACGAAGCAGAACACTGAATCTTGCCATAAACAATATGAAACACAAACTATCATGCTGCTGTAGGAACTAGTAAATTGATATTGAATTATATATTGTGTAGGAATTTTACATCCAAGGAACACCACAATATTATTGTTGGGAAATTATATATCCATGAATTTAAATCCTGTCACTATATATATACTAATTTGCAACTAAAAACAACTGAGAACCCAACTATGATGTGCACAAAGAAAATTATATCTTTAAGAATTAAAAAACAATTTTTTTTTGTTGGAAAAACTATAAAACCAACAAGTCACCAACATTTCCTGACAATAAATGTATTTGTAAATAATAACCCTGTAAAGCAAAATGTGGTAGAATTATTTGTGTTCAGTACCCAACTTGTTAATAGCATAGGGTGTCAAACTAAATTGAATCAAATTAACGCACTGAATAGTCTATATGAATAGTAATATATGATGAAAAAAGTAAGTTGTTGAATTGAACTTAACTTTCGATATACAGTAAACTGAATACTGAATACCGAAAGGAAATACTCTTTACTAAAAACAAATGAGTAACAGTGTATAGGGAGTCAATTTGGGTCCAATACTGCTAGAATTATTTTTAAAATCAAAAAGTGAAAAAATAATAGAAGTGATAAAGTAAAACTGAGGAGTGAAAAACAGAAAAAGTGAGGTGATGACTTCCCAAAAAAACAAAAAAAAAGAAAAAAGAAAAAAGTGGAGACGTATGTCGGAAATTTAAAGGGCTCAGTTCCCTAAATTTACGGGAAGGTGTACCTGTACCAATTTTAGCACCAAAAATGAACACAAAAAAAAAAAAAAAAAAAAAAAAAAGTGAACCAACAAGACTAGAAGAGGTAGTAACTTACATGAGCATCAAAGACATATCGAGTGACTTGATTCCATCGATCCAAATCATAAGCAGTAAAATGCTTACAACACGCCGACGCTTGAAGATATCCTCCTTGTCCTTCAATGTGTCCTCCTTCAAAAGTGTCACCCTGCATTCCTCTCACGTACGACACTGCGTATTTGCCCGTTAACATTGGGTCTTCTCCCGGTGTCTCCTGCCCTCTCCCCCATCTTGGGTCTCTGAATATGTTTATGTTTGGCGCCCAAAATGTCATCCCATTCGCTTGTCCTGAGTTGTACATCGCTCTTGCTTCTCTTCCTATTGCCTGTTTAATTATTTTCACGTTTCAATAAAACAACCATCAACCAACAAAAGGTACACTGATAGAGTAAAGTACTACAATTTGAAACCCTTTGTCATTGCTTCTTTTTTTGTACAAAGGACAAATATTTAGATCGTGGCGCCCAATCATAAATTCAGCCCCTATTTAGTTAAGTTGAGTTTTGATCGTTCAGTTCAATCCAGATATTTTCATGCAAACTGAATACATCTTAGACCATGTGATCTTACTCTATGCAATTTTCTTCTAGATCTTATTCGACTCAGTTCTACACAATTCAATGAAAATGAATATGAAATTAAATTTAAAAAAAAAAAAGAAAGATTAAGAGAATGAGGTACCTGAGCAATGCGGAACCAGAGGCGGGGATCGAAGGAAGCAGCAGTGAGGATGACTTGAGGAAAGCTTGTAGCAGCATGGATGGTGGTATTAAAGAAGATGCCAGGCCCTGCACCCGCCACACCGTGCAACGCCTCTGACCACCATTCATAGGCTGGGATGCCCAGCCTAGGAATGGCGGCTGCGGTATTCACCAACTGCAACTGTTTCTCATCCAATGTTAGCCGTCTCACCAAATCCTTCGCTCTCTCCCTTATCCCCACATCCTTTCTGCAGAATGTGTATTTGCTCGTCTCTGGCTTCGACTCGTCACATCCAAATGGAGGCGCCGCCGCACCAACCCCCGCCGCCGCTGCTGCTAGAACTAGCAGCGTCGCATAGACGGCCGCAGCAGCGACAGCGGATCCTTGTCCTTTCACTTTCAGGCCCCCCATTATTTTCTAAAGTTCCCCCCGCTAAAAATCTCCTATGATCTTCTTTTGCTACAACTAATAAATAGAACAACTACTCTGCTTTGTGAGTGGATATGACATACTCCATGAACTACTCTCCGCATAGCAAATTACCCTATTTCTCTTACTGCGATTTTTATTTATATTTATTGTTGATTTTTGTTGATTCTTGTTGATTTTAATGATTTTTTTTGATTTTTTGTAATTTTTATTGATTCATTATAATCGGCAGAGAGCGATATTGCTATTTTTTTTATTTTTTTTATTGATTTTTGTTGGTTTTACTGATTTTTGTTGATTTTTGTTGATTTAGTGACTTTTGTTGATTATTGTTGATTTTAAACAAGTTGCAGAAAACAAAGCCTTATTACTTCCTCAATAGTCTATTTTTTTTCAACTTATCTGGATAAGTTTTAATTCAAATTAATACTCCTATAACTCTTTTCTTTTTTTTTTTTTTTTTGNTTTTTTTTTGTCATGTGTATTATTTACTCTATTCAATTCAGTTTAATTCAACTCTGATTGAGTAATTTTATTTCGGTTGAATTGTACACTTTTTTTTTTTTTTTTTTTTTTTAAGTACTATACAAATACAATGCACGAAACAAGGGTGGTCCAGTTCATAAAGTAAGGAGCTTCTCTCCTACTACTAAAAAACAATTAATACTCATGCTTGTCGCCCATTTGCTGCTTCAGTGCTTCTTTTGGATTTTGGAAGAATGGTTTCAATTTCCAACCCTTCAAAAGACAATAAAGTCCCTTAATCTTATCCTTCAAATCCGGTCCCCATTCTGTTTCTATTATCCGACTCCAACCTCGACTTAAAAAAAACAGGATTTTTCAAATAAGATAACAGACTTCATTTTCCTTATCATGCGGAGAAATTTGAAGTTGTAGTACTAGTCGTGAGTATTTAGTAGTCGCTTTAACTATTTTTTTTTTTCAAAATATTTGTCGCTTTAAATTTCCAATACAACATTTATTATTTATTTTCCTAATATATTCCTATAGTTTATTACTAATTTCACTTTCGAATGCATCTAATCCCAATTAATACAAGGGTAGTGGAGTCATAACTACCTCTAAAATTAATTATCTCCTTAATATGTCCACAACCTTAGACGACAGCTCTAAAATTAATTATCTCCTTAATATGTCCACAACCTTAGACGACAACTATTTTGAGATGGAGGACTATATTTGGCAAAATTAAACAAATTTTCAGCTTTAATTTTATATTTTAAGTTTCCAACTAATATTTTTACTGTGGCCTCTGTGGGCAGCCGAACACTTTGGTAAAAGAACTACTATATACTATCTTTTGCCTTTCTCGGTTAAGAGAAATATATCTCCCTATATGGAGAAGTTGTTTCAGTTAAATATTTTTCTACATTATTCTCAGTTGAAAATGACTTGTTTCTTAAATTTGAAGATTTTGTTTCCTTTCCCTTGTGAATTTTGATTTGTTTCATAATTTTGAAGATTTTGTTACATCCCCTTTGAATTTTCAAATATCTCTTAGTAAAGAAGGATAATATCATGGTCCTTAATAATAATAATAATAATAATAATAATAATAATAATAATAATAATATCCAAACTAAGCTTATTTAAATTGAATTAAACTGAACTTACGGAAACATATGTTACGACGAACATAGACTTAGTATTATTAGGATTGTAATTTGCTACTTATGCGGTTAAGATAATATCACAAAGGATACTATTTTTTTTATTTTTTTTTGGTTGCAAATAAAGGATACTACTTTGACCAGTATAAATGCCAAGTGACAAAGCAATGATAAACATCTCAATACTGAGCTTTTTATTTTCTATATTACTAAGTGAGAAAGAATGGGCCAAGTTATTCCTTCATCTCCTTTCATGTTATAGGTTTGATTGAACCTATTCATCTCATTAAAGTTCAACAAGGTGATTTTTTTGTTTTTTTTTTTTTTATAATTAAAACTTTATAATTGAAAACTAGTCTGAAATAGCATCATAGTGTACAACTTCACCCACCTTCTAACAAGATTGTAAAGTACCCAAGACTAGTTGAAAATCCGGAATCAGAGTCCGTAAACGAGGTACAAACTCCATATTGTGACACCCATAACTCTATCTATAAGTAACTACCGGAAGAAACTAGCAATGCCTAATTACATGAACAAGGTCCCATATTAGAATACACCACACCCCAAAATTCTAAAAAAAGAAGTTGTTACTAGACTTAAATTATTTGTTACTTTGCCACGAGTAAACTTACTTGTTACTTGTTGGAATGGCGTAAATTAGACTTAATCTAACTATATGAGTGCAATAAGGGCCTGTTCTTTTCGACTAAAACTGATTGAACTGAAACTGAACTGAACTTAACTGAACTTATTGTGACTGAACTGAACTGAATGAAACTTATTGCGACTGAACTGAACTGAACTGAACTGAAACTTAACTTAACTTAACTAAGCTTAACTTGATCAAAACTTGATACTCCATTATTATTAACTTAATTTAACTTAACTAAACTACACTTAACTTAATCAAAACTTGATGTTATTATTATTGTTGTTGTTGTTGTTGTTGTTTGTTTGTTATGGAAAAATAAAATGATGGGTAAGTAAGCAATATAATTTAGGGTCATTAAAGTCATGATTTTAGTTCTTTGTTTATGTATATATACACTTTACAACTTCAATGCCGATGAGGTCTTGGCCTAGTGGTTAAGACTGAGGCCCTGGGTACATTAGGTCCCAGGTTCGATTCCCCCCTCCCTCTGTTGTATGTAATTTATTGTACTGGCCTTTGTGCCTCCCTTGGATCAAAAAAAAAACTTTACAACTTCAATAATAATAATAATGATGATGATGATGATAAAATAACATTAACTTAACTTGATTTAACTTAACTTAAGTAAGTTTAACTTATTGTGACTGAACTGAACTGAATTGAACTGAACTTATTGCGACTGAACTGAACTGAACTAAACTCATTGTGACTGAACTGAACTGAAACTTATCAAAATAAGTTGAAAAGAACAGACCCTAATTGGCTTAGGTGAATTCATAAGTATGTTTGGTTCGAGCTGGAGTAATTGAGTTCGAGTACATTTGATTAGATTAGAGTCACTGAGTCTAATCACTGTTTGCTTAATAAGAAGTACTATTTGAAAGTACTTTAGAATGTGGTCTTTTTATGTGAATCATGTGTGCTTTCAATTATTATTTCTTGTTAGTTAGTACAATTGTATTCTATTTAGTTTTAAATTTCACAAAAGTTTAGAACATAATTTACTCCCCTATTGTGTTTTCATGTGCACTAACATAAACCCTTTTTATCTGAGTATGATTTCCACTTTAAAGTTCTATACAAAGGGCAATATGTTTATTAAAAGTAAAATGTGTCCAAAACAATTTCAAATTTTCTAAACATCTTCTACGAAGGGACAAAGCATTAAGGGACCACGCTAGGCAATGGCCACCCTTATACTTCAATTTCATATATTCTCCAAAAAGAAGAAGAAGAAGAAAGTATGCTATATACTCCATCCGTTCCGTAATTAGCTTTTAAAAACACCATATTTTTTGTCCCAAAATTAGCTTTTAAAACCCATAAAATCCCATAACTTTTCTATTATATCCCTCCACTAACTCAAAAATACAATAAAAAAATACACTCTCTCTCCAATCACACACTCTCTATCCAATCACTCTCACTCTTTCTATTATTTTATTCTCTCATAATA
>BSSO01005963.1:0-12511 GCA_030267885.1 Mesembryanthemum crystallinum
GATTTTTTTATTGTATTTGGAGATAGTGGAGGGGTAATATTGGGAGGTTATTAGGATTTATTTGGTTTGGTAACGTGTGGGTGGGACAAAATAATTGTTGGTTTGGTAACGTATGGGCGGGACGGAGGGAGTAGAAGGGAAAATTTATGTGAGAGATTAAAGTAATAGAGAGAGATATTATTGTGAGAGAATAAAAATAATAGAAAGAGAAAGATTGTGATTGGAGAGAGAAAGTGATTGGAGAGAGAGTATATATAATTTTTTATTGTAGTTGTGACTTGTGAGTTAGTGGAGGGGTATTATAGAAAAGTTATGGGTTTTGAAAGCTAATTTTGGGACCAAAAATATGGTGTTTTTGAAAGCTAATTACGGGACGGAGGGAGTATAAAATTTGAAAATTTGTAAATGCACGGCACGTCGGCATGAGGTACCTGGGTCATGGGCAGCGTGCCGTCCATGGGCCGCTTTTGAGAATAGGTAGCACGGCACGCATTGGGTGGGCCGTGGGCCGGGCCTCCAAAAGCTCCAGGCACGCCGACACGGCACGTGGCCCGGCCCAGCACGGCCCATGGCTAACCCTACTGATATGCTTGCGCTTTTGTATTGTTTTATTATTATTTTTTTATTTTTATTGACAAAGTGGCTTTTGTATTATTACACACCTATGCAGAATTTTTTTAAGTCCCCCATATATGTTCAACTAGTTATGGTATGGATATTAGCCTCGGTATTCTGTCCTAATAAGTTTTAGGACAAGAAAGTCCGTACTTTTTGTTTATTATGAGACGGATCAATAGGAGAATGTTAAATTTATTTGGAGACAGATGGAGTATTTACTTGTATACATACTTAATATGCATAACATAATCATTTGGGACATAGTATCATAACTCTATCATGTTTTTTTTACTTGTATTTGGAGTATATGGAATAATGATAGGGGACAATTTGGAGTTTGAACAATGCAACTGATATTTGAATATTAGAGAAACTTCACATATACCTTTGATCCAACTTCTTGTAATGATCATCTTAATTTCTTTGAAAATATTACAGAAGAAGTACTTGGAAAAGAAGTTAAAAATGTATCTCAATCTGTTTGAAAGTATCACAAAAGTAAGTACATGATTCTTACTTGAGCTTGAACAAATGCTTGCTTTATGATAACTGTAAATTGCTTATTAACAATTTCATACATAATTACACTGAAAAGCATTCATGATCCAAATGATCCTTAATACATGAGACATTTACTTGTTCCCAAATAGAAAATAAAGTGTACATTTGTTCTTGGTGATTGTCTATATATATAGTCGTACCTTTAGCTCTCATTCCTCAGGTTGAATATACTGAGAGACAGATTATACACTAGGGCAGCTCTGTGCCTTTTTTCAGTGACCTGGGCATGAATCATTGCTCAAGGCTGTGTCGAAAACATGGTTGATTCCATATGCTTGTATTTACAGGAACTGATTGAGAATTTTCCAAGATAGTAAAGGGATCCGAAGCAGATTGATAATGTACATATATATGCATTACGCTTTGATTTTCTTCTCCAACAAGTTGATTCCACATGCTTGTATAATATCCAGTGCTGCAAATGTAGAAATGTTGAACCATCAGCTTAAATTTGCAAATAAATGATGTAAGGAAAAAAAAGATAAACCATTTCGATAAAAGCCTAAATCACCCACTGACAACCAGTCGACCCCAATGTAGTATGAACAGATCATGGTGCTTGGGTATATATATCACCAGAAATTTTGGCATGTTTATTTGATGTTAACGTTTTACCATCCTCGATATTATAAAGAGAACAACAAAGGGGAGTAGTTTTGAGTTACCTGGAACATATACTTCAGGTTCAATAGGCCTCAAGATACCTCGTGTCTTGATCTTGTTTCCTAGCAAGAGCTGTGATTTCACCCGGAAGCAGAAGCAAAGGGCAAAAAGAAAGAAAGAAGAAAGAGCAGGAAATTTTTTACGAGAGTTTGGTAAAGCAATGAAGGGGAGGAAAGAGATAAGAGTGAATGAAAGACTTACCAGAGCTCCGATTGCTGCTGGAATCCCAACAGTCAGCGCCATGGCGGATGTGGTTCTCCCTTCTTTCGTCTTTCCAAATTCTAACAGAGTTGCCTGATGTTTCTCAATTGTATGGTCTGGCAATTCTACCTCAATTTCATGATACAGGAGGACCATATCCTAGTCACCATGCAAATTATGTCACTTCAAAAACTTATGATGACAAACAAATAAAAAGGAAAAATATTTAAAAAAGAGAGAACGAGCAGAAATTAAGATACACTCAGAATAGTAGAATGGAATCTGAGGGGTAAGGTATAATATCTCTATAGAGGAAGTGTTGTAGCGTGATCAAAAAAATAAACACCTGCTCTGTGCTAGAATAAGCGAGCTTGCCTTCCATTAGAAGACAGGTGACATCAAATGCTGTTTGGCATGTTGAAGGTATCGATGTTTGTTCATGAAATCCCAGAAATCTATTGAACAAAGAAGAAAAAAACGTCAAAAATCTGGTGAATCATATATACTGAGCAGGCCAAGCTGCATAATGTTTGAAAGCTCATTTGAAGTTAAAGTTAGGAAATAGTGAATTCGCTCACATGATTGTCTTTGCTGTCTTTATTGCGGTTCCTTGCTGTTTGCAATGTCCAAGTGACATGATCCTTTTTGCAATATCCATTTCTCCCATAGCAGAGCTTGATAAATCTTCTTTCTTAATACCAAGAAGCGCAAGTGTGAATGTTTCAAATGTAGGTCTCTCAGGACTTTTAAGAATTTCTTGGGCTTCAATATCGAAGAAACCAATCCTCGCCAATGTCCCCATTATTTCGCTAAAACCTACATAGGTTTTTACCGGGAAATGTTATTAGTTAGTGCTTATTAGTCGGCATACTCAAATGCTTCATCAATCAAATATTATGGATTACAAACTAGCCAAAAGAGCAAAATCAGAGAACTAAAATGACTCCCATGCCTTCATAGCGGAGAGTTGCCCTGAAGATTGTTGACGCTTCATCCGTTATTTTGTAGATATCTCCATAAACAAGAGAATTACGATTTGGGAGAACTTCTAATGCAAAAGCTGGAAAGTCAGGCAGTCGGAACTTCTCAGCTGAATCAAAAAGACAATCCCCTGCAAGTTTCAAATAAGATAGTGCAGTAAATACTAGAGAATTGCAATCTCATGGTGTATGCCTTGTTTAATACTCCCTCCATTCTACAATGAAGGNACTTAGCTAAAGGGGCTATAATTCACAGAATGGAAACTCTTGACTGAACCAGCCACAAACAGTTTCAAACTCAACTGCAGTTTTCTTCTCTCTTGTTTTCCTTGTTTTCTTGAGGGAGTGTGGATTAGGATGTATGTACATTGCTCGAATTTGATATAAAAAAATGATACCAACTTACCACGAACGTTTATTACTTCTCCCTGAGACCGATATTTAGCAGGATTGCGCCCAGCTTTTAAAGCACCAGCAGGGCTCCAACTGGAATCAAAAAAGGGAGGCAAAAGGCATTAGACATTACGAGGGAAACCCATTGGTATTTGAGACCATATGTGTGGTTTTAGCAAGTAAGTTGTCTCCTACTCCTTGGCTGGCCAAGAACTTTAAAATTAGATGGTAACGAGAGAGTGATTTCCGATGACATGAAGGGATTCTTTAAACAGAAAACAAAAATGATCAAAGAATCTACTAAAACCGATCAGTCAACATTCTGTTATCAATGTTTTGCATCTTTCCTTTAGGGAAAGGTGAATTCTCCTGTATAATCAGTAATGTGCTCTTTCTCTTCAGAGCAATAGCAACAAAATCTTGTTGTTATCACACAGGGAAAATGAACGGAGAACAACAACATTGTACACAGTAAATAAGCAAATACAACGTTCATCAAATTCAGTGTTTTATGCCAGAATATTGCGGTTCATAAATTCCCCCATGATATTTACTTGCACCCAATGCAGTCAGAGACATTAATATTGATATGAGAAAAGGCAGAACAGTTACCTGAATTTATAAGCTAATGGGTTGTTTGCTGCTGCAGGAGATGGAAGACCTCCACAATATGAAGTAAAAGACTTTACTTTCCCCCCTTGGACATGTGCTTGGTCGATCATTTTCATTGCCAGCATATGATCTGCATCATTAAAATTGAGATATTTTTCTGAAAATGGTGCTTGTAATGCATACATTAAGCAATCAGAATGCCTAGACCTGATTTGATTATATCGAACCAGATCTAGATAACCTGAGAATCACTGACATACGATATGTGTCCATGAATCAGAGAAGATTGGTTTTTGATTAATGAAAGCAATTGAGCATTCCAACGTACTGCTATCAAAAGTCAACCAAATCAAATAACCACCAACAAATTAATCCTCTAGGTTAAAATAGAATCACTCATGGTTTCTGAAGAAGATACCCCAAAAAAACCTTGGGCTTCCAAGAAATGTAGGAGCCTCTAATGATTTGCTAAAATATACTAGGAGAGTGAGGAGACAGCCAGAAACCAAAGTTGCTGAAATGTAAGGGAGACGAGACTTTGCAGTTAGGTATGATCATATGACTTCTTACTGAGCCGTGTTGAGATAGAATTCACAACATAAATGATCAAATTGCATACGTGGGTATAGTTGCTTAGCTTATGCTGCTTCTGTTTACTAAAATAAGCACAGCTTCTTCTTTTATTGTTTTCTTTTTATTTGGTTTTATTTTCCCCAGAGCAAGATTCATATCTGTTAACACTATCAATTCTTTTCCACTTTGCATGAAATAGAAGCTGTACTGATAGCTTTACCTATTCCAGGATCCAGACCCATCTCGCCGAGAACTGTTACACCAGCATGTTTTGCTTTTTCATCCAGCTTTGACAAGGAATCATCAACATAGCTAGCCGTAACAAGATGTTTTTTTAGCTGCATCCAGAAAATAAAACAATTTCTATGATATGATTCTTTATCCTGCACATACATTCTGGTCGCTCCAGAACCCAAATCAGAGAGCATGGTATACATACGTTTGATCCTTTCCCAAACAAAAATTCCATTTATGCATGTAATGGTTACTAAATATCTATATCCTTATGCTTGCCATCTTATGTTATAATCTCATCATCTCAGAGGTGTTTAAAGTTTAAACACTAATTTTGGTAGGGAGCTGTGACCTTGGCCTCAAATGTGATGGTGTATTGGCTTATGGTGGCGTCACATTGTAATATTTTGCTTGGCACCCAGAATGTTATCAACAGCAGACTTGTTTCAAAACAGGGTTAAATGCCTAGATACCTATATTAAGGTGTGTCTAATTTATCAAGAAAGTATAGCATATTTGCAGGTTGAGAAATTTGAAGAAGCAGATCACTAAGTACTTGGAAACAATTAGCAGCAAGAGGTGACGTACTAGGTAAGAACACTCCGGGATTCGTTTGAGAAAGGTGGAAACAAAATACTAGCAAGTTTTAACATTGATAAACAGCATGGAACAAACAATGAGAAAGATGACCCAAAAGCATTACATTTTGAGTACATTTCTCATTTTCTTTTGGTGTTAGAAGAAAAGAATGCTATTACAGTAACATGATGATATCACAGTAAAATATAGATCCAGAGAAGGCTAAAAAAGCAATCTGATCCACCATAAACATACAGGATTAGTTGCACTATTTTGAAAAATTCTATCATTCCTTTGCGGCAATACCCACAAAAATCATCAAAATGCAAACGGACAGAAATCCTTCATCTTTCCAGAGGCAACATACTTAAGAAACCAAGTATGATTTTTCTCGTTATTTTTGCGCAAAGATATGGTTTTGAAAGTTTGATATCACAAATCATGTACTTAGATGATTAGGTTCGATTAGTTACCAACATTTCCTACAAAGTTTAGCTTACATATGCATGGAAAGTAGCTAACAATCCGAACTGGAGTATTAAGTTGTTGAACAAAATTATGAGCTAGACAATAGAAAAGTAGAAGGTACCTCAATACACGCATTTGCTATGATAACATGGCAACTAGCGGGAAGTAGACTTATAACAACTTCAACCTGGATTCACAAAAAATAGGCTTCATCTTGTAAGATCACACTTTCAAACTTCTAAGACTAGAACATTAACTTGTACCCTCTTATGACAAAATATGGAAGACCTACCTGTGAGACATATTTACAAAGACTTCCATGATCTGTCACATCAAGCTCTACAGCCATTGCATTTGGAATACCTTGGACAACCTGTAGACAATCAGTAGTTTCAAGTGCAAATCCTGAGGCTAAATGTTCTGTTGGAAATGATTCTGGAATTGATTGTAATCTACATACATATTCCAACTATAGCTGTCCAATTTATTCAATACAAGCAGTTGGTTTGCCAACATCATTTTCTGAAGCATAACATTCTCTTTTCTTTTTCTTATTGTTTTCCTTCTCTATGTGAAAGTTTACAATGGTAACCTTATGTAAATATGTACTAGTTCCTCAGTCCCTAATGGATATCACCCAAAAAAGTTGTGTGATTTT
The DNA here is from genome assembly GCA_030267885.1 of Mesembryanthemum crystallinum. Classification (NCBI taxonomy): domain Eukaryota; kingdom Viridiplantae; phylum Streptophyta; class Magnoliopsida; order Caryophyllales; family Aizoaceae; genus Mesembryanthemum; species Mesembryanthemum crystallinum. The sequence continues at coordinate 6,541 of BSSO01005963.1, forward strand.
AAGAAAAGCTATTTAAGGAGGATGTTATAACAAATCATGACCAAAATATTTCTATTAAGGAAAACCGACATTGGTTATTTATTTATTTTCTTTTTATCAAAAAATTGACACTTGTTTGGTGTGTCATACGGAAAACAGACTGAAATTTTATTTTAGGAAAGAGTGAGAAGCATGTAGTGAAAGCATTGCATAAATCATAACAGTATATTCTTCATAAGAGTGCTGGAGAAAGTGAACCTTCAATCGCGTAGGTTGAACGACTACGCGAGCAAAATGCTTGATTTCACAGAAATTTGAACGACTACAGAATAAAGCTCACAAATCATAGAGCAAGCATAAGGCAGAATTTGTGGGTAGTTAGTCCAACAAACCTCTTCAGCATCCTTCAAGTATAGAGACGCAACAGTGACTTGGATATCATCAGCCAGATCAAAATCTACCTCCGTACAATTTTCTAATATTGGGCAAGATGAAAGGCTTTTAGTTGATGTTAAAAGCTCAACAGCTGGTCGACATACACGACCTGCACCAATGATAAGTACCGCTGTTTTCCTTCTTGTCTCATCTCCACTTGTGATACCATTCTCTTGGAGCTTACCAACTGTAAGTGCAATCCTGTTTAGTTCTTTCTCCACAATCCCCTTATTCCCTCTCTTACTAGCCAGAGAAGTTAAAGAGTCAATAATTTGGTCCAAGAGTGAGGCATCATCAGCTCCAACCTGTTGAAATTTATAGGAAAGCCATACAATTAATTTTTCAGTCATAAACTCACAGGTGATAGAAAAACAAAAAGAATATATATACTTTTTTTTCAATTTTTTAGTCTAAATTCTTTGAATTTTCATTCAAAATTTCAATATCTATAAAAGAAATTTACAATATAATCATTTCACACTAAGATGCTTATGTCTGTATAAAAAGCCCTATTGGCCTATGTATTTCAGAAATTCATCAACTAAAAGCTTCTTTTACAAAGAAACCTTGTTACTCAAATGCATTTTAGACTATCCAATATCCAAATTCTGCTGCACATAAATTAATCAGAGCACTAATTGAAATGAAAGTTGAGGTTTTGTGGCCCCCGGCTGGGCGGGCAGAGGTACATACTTCAAGCTCTGAGTATGACATGACATCAGCACTCTGGCCAACTAGACACTTGACCAAGCGGAAGGAGCCCCCAGCAGCTTCTATTTTATCCAAAGCCTCATTTATCAGAAAGTCATCAAATAGATGACCACTCAAAGAGACCTGCCAATTTTTCAAAAAGTTAGTTTAGAGTGAGCTATAGTATCATCAAATAAATTTACTCAAAAGCGTAATGATCGTCACTAAATCTAGGAAAAAGAGAAAGAAACCATTTACAAGCTCCAAAAACAGATATTAGTCCAAGTGAATTTACCAATACTGTATGTTTTTTCTTGTTAGGATGAGAATCCGGAAGATTTTCTGACAATTCTCTGCAGTATATGAAAAAGAGGGGGGAGAAAACATTCATCAGTACAGATGCAAGGGACTAGGAAGAAACCATTTGTGTACAAAGAATTTTACAATACAATTTTCTAACACCTATGTTCAGCTTAAGAGTGCGTTCATTTCGAATGAAAGTACCTGACCTAAAATAGTACATACTTATGACCCACAATACAAATTCATAGAATAAGTAAAAGGATCTGAAGCTTACTCTGGGCCAGATTCCCTCATACGAGGAATATACTCGTATAAGGATGTAAGTGCTCCCCTATATACTATACAAGCTTGTTTCAAATGAGGATGTACTTCTGTGAAAGCTACTGTTGATGCCAAATGACCAATAAACTGCGATAGAATGTTTCCAAAGTGTTGGGAAGCCTTCAACAAAAGCACAACTTGTTAGCTAAAAGTCTAAAACTATAAACTTTAGAAACATTTTTCAAGTGCTGTCATATATACAGAAACGCAATATATATACCTACACAGACTCACAAAAATGGGCAATAGCAATATACCTCTTTTGCAAACTCAGTGGGAAGAATATCAACAGATGAGCATATCACCCCATTACCCTCCATATCATAATAGTATGAATCAGTCACTGGATCATATCTGAAAGCAGAAAGTTCGTGATGATGCTTATATATGAACCCATTCTCAGAAATATCACAGATTACATACTTCACCACAAAAGATAAAGTGAGTACAAGGATGGAACAACAGTGGTTTGCGTGAGTACATACATCAAGGGCAATGGAGGTGATCACATGGGCAGCTCTATAGCCAGGTGTTTGAGTGTACACATTTAAAGCCTAGACACAAACGATTAACAGCATTTACATTTCTCCTTTTCTCAGCGTATGAAGTCCAAAATTTTTGTGGTTGACGGATAAATTAGCATAAAGAAGTCCAATGTTTGTGTGTTTTTCTTAGGGACTTCAGTTTTATTTTGGATGAAATTCACTACTATAATAGTTGAGAATGAAGTTCTTCCTGTGATGTTTCGATCAAGGTGATTGATCACTTTGGGTATTTATCAAATATTTTCCAGGCAGATTATTGACAGGCATACATTGGATTATTCACACTTCTGTATTTATGACTTATGTTTTTACCTTTCTAGTGTGAGGACATCTCATCATCCCTACTAATACAGCCTTTCATAATAGATAAATCTCAATTTCATCTTCTTGAACAGGGAGAAAAGGTCCACATAACTAACAGGCTTGGCTGGTCGATCTATTCATGTCTCTATTTCCTTGCGATTGGCTCCTACTATTAGTATTCAGCAGCATGTGCTTTTTAATGAACGCTAAACAGCTACTGAAAAATCCGCATTTCAGGATAACCCTTCATGCTTCTGAGTTAAAATTTGGCCATAATATTATTCTGCAATGCTCCATTCCGGAACATACTTAAAAAAATTTGTATGGCTTGATGACATTTTTGAAGTCAATATGAAACAGTGATTAAAGTTGTTACAAGGGTCAACATGTAAAACCTCTGTCAAGCCTCCAAAGAAGATCAGGAATTTTGTTCCACAAGCTGAATCAGGTCAAAGAATAACAAGAATTCAGCAGAGAAATACGCTCCTCCAAATCATGAGCTGATGAACTAAGGATTTGTAGTGGCAGGAGTTTCCATGGAAATGAAATGCATAGAATTCAACTTTCCGTAAGCAATAGTAGTCGGGTTTCTGGTAGGGCTATCCATGTGAGAGATATTTTCAAAGCTGGGTATGCAGCAGGTAAGTAGATACACAACCCTAAAGGGGTTTACTCTATTTCCAGTGATAAATGGCAGAGAGGCACCCTTACTAAGGTTCAATGGCAGGTTTGAGTTCTGAATAGATTGGCAATACCAAAGCACTTCTCTATTTGCTGCCTTGCTGGCTTCTTATGTGGGATAAGCTGCAAACTAAAAACATACTTCTTCGCTTTATGGTCTGTGACAATAAACTAAAATGAAATATTTTTCAAAATGTCGGTTCAATTGTTGTCCACTATGTAGAACTGAATCTGTGACCTCTTCCAATCTAAGTTTTATATGTGAATCTCTTATCTAAAGTTCATTTTTGTTATACGTCAGTTTCTGTTCTTAGCCCAGTTCTTGAAAATAGGGTCAAAAGACCTTGCTTCAGCTTCTAGGCTTGGGTTCCTGCTGGTGTTGAAAGAACGTTTGTGTCATCTACACACACACACATAGCGCTGCTTTCAACATTGGTTGATCAAAATCAGTAAAAGACAAACAATTTACACACAAAGGACCAAAGTAGCCAACTTGAAATGCCCTTATTCCACAGCTTCAGCAAATTTAGTCCACAAGATTGCTGAAAGAGATTCTCACAATGTCTATGTAAGACAAATGAAAGCACCGAAAATGATGTCCTAAAGTATTCAACTTGACTTTTTTAATAGAATAAATAGAAGATATTTCAACCAAATAGCACATAAAACATTCACTTATAATTAAATAAGTTGTTGACTCATGCATACATAAAGAATAGAAAGACAACTTCTCATTCATCACATCTACATTGACAACATTGAGACCATGGTGAGTAAGCAATGATGTACAAATAAATCAAGTTCTACGAAGATATTGCAAGTGTTCCCCAAATTCCACAAATTAGCACATTACCTGAAGAAAGGTGAGTCGATAGTGGTGGTTTGGTTGACAAACTCAATAGATCCCCCTATATCACAAGTTATATCAGCAATACCAACAAGTGGGCTTCCTTTGTTCATTATGTCCTGAAGCTGCTTGTTGGTCAACAACCTAGGAAATCTTTGCTCCCAGTACATGCAATTGACTGCCAGAAGAAAATTAAGAATCTTAAAATCTTTTGCATGGAGATCTAAGCAAGCATGAAAAACAATACTCTTTCCACACGGAAATTGCAACCACCCAACTCTTATGGTGGGAGATTGCAAGGGTTATGATGAGTTTATAAGAGATCAAGCCCCTCTACAACAGGAACAAGGCCTTAAGTGCACCTTTCTAAGGGTCCATTTGTCAGGCTTAACTCAATCCTAGGTTGAGATCTGGCATGCATAGTATAAACATTGATACACAGTAGTCCACTGGTGGAATTGGTCTGACTGAACAATAGCACATACCAATAACAGATGCATATGGAGCAATCTTTTCGTGGAAAACGGGGATGTAATGTTCTGGATGTGAATAGTAGTCAGCCTGAAAGATGATAGAACATTCAGTTTTGAAAACTCTTTCCTAATATAATGTACTCTCGGCAAAAGTATGGACCACAAATTTACTCTAGAGGGGAAGGATGACATACTTTGTTAAACATTTTATTAGGATCTTTAGGTTCAACCATATCTTTACTCGTCACAACACAACCATATACATGGAATGTTCTCTTTGACACCCGAGAATGCTGGTTCTTCTCTCCAGCCTGAACTACATGCAGCAAGGTTACTAAATAAGCAGAGAAGCAACAGCAATACAAAAGACAACTGGAAGAGAGATTAACAGACATCAAATAAAGATATCCTGTTAAAGGAATAATTTTCATCATCATAATCACAATGTCTATCTAAACAACAAATAGCTAAGAGAAGCTGAGGGGCCAGGGGAGCAGGACACTCTGCCTGGGTCCTGTCTGAAGAAGATATATGTGAGCCTCCACTGTTATCATAACCTACTTTAGAGTCTGGGTAGCCTATGCATCCTCCAGCTCATGTTAACGACATCATTTCTCAAATCTACTTACCACACAATTCAGAAATGATAGATTGGTTACTCTACCGAGTGATCTCCAAATATTCAACTATTGTTAAGACCCATGCTGGCAATTCCACAAAAATGACCAGAAATTGGAGTAAACATTAACTTCTAAAATAAGGGCAAAAAGAAGTTACTCATAAGCTTATAAGTGTCGAAACAAGTTAAAAGCCTTTCATTTTCCTCACTCAGTGAGGAGATGCAATCTTGCTAGGAGACCAGCTACTATATGAATTATTTTGGATTTCAGGTCTTGCACAATTCCTGTGATACATTGAAAGTATCAGAGCTAGGCAGAATTACAAATCTCACAGTGTTTGCAATCAACAGAACAAGCTTGGTTCCTATAGTAAAGTTCATATGAATGTTCTGTAGTTGCTTCATTTTTATGTCTAGAATTGAAGCAAGATGAAACGCAGAAGCTACAACTGCAAAAGAATCTTGGCTAGAAGAAGAAAAGCGTTGTTGGTTGTAAAGAAGAAAAATTTAAGAGCACTGTAAAAGTTCTATCTTCTGAATTTTTTGACAGAGCAGAGTCAGCAGACTAAGCACCTATCATTCGCCCGTCATAAATGAGTCTCAAAAGCGCAAGTGTAACTGATAAGCATCTTTTCTTTCCACAGGGATGAATAAATATGGCTATAACAGTCTAATTTCTAAATACTTATTCAAAAGATTGGTGTGGGGGGGGGGGGGGGGGGGGGGGGGGGGGGGGGGGGGGGGGGGGGGGGGGGGGGGGGGGGGGGGGGGGGGG
>BSSO01005964.1:0-12510 GCA_030267885.1 Mesembryanthemum crystallinum
TTTTATTTCTCCCTAATAATAATAATAATAATAATAATAATAATAATAATAATAATAATAATAATATTACTATCAAGTTTTGATTAAGTTAATTTAAATTTAGCTTAGTTTAGTTAAGTTAGGTTAGGTTAAGTTAAGTTAAGTTAAGTTAAGTTTCAGTTCAGTTCAGTTCAGTCGCAATAAGTTCAGTTCAGTTCAATTCAGTCATAATAAGTTCAGTTCAGTTCAGTTCAGTTTCAGTTCAGTTAGTTTCAGTCGAAAAGAACAGGCCCTTAAAAAAATCATCTTATCTAAAAAGGAGAGATTTTATTCTAAAATTATAGCTTGTTTTGGTAAATTAGTTGTGGCTAATATTTGGTCCCAAAGACAAAATGGTGGGGGCTATATTACCACCTTTATGGCCAACAATTCAGGACTTTGAGAAATCATAAAAAGACAATTGACCATTTGCTAGCTTATTGCTCCCTTCTGTCTTGCATGTTTGGCAATTAGGACATATTTTGGGAATGCATCTAACACTACTATTCCACATAATCCAAACCTACTCATCTAGTCTACAACATAATAGGTGACCCCCTATCACTATCCTGACAAAATTCAATTAATAATATATTTGTTTACATCAAGATTTTGTTGTTTTTTTCTCATACATCCGTCAGTTAGTTAAGCTGGTAAAATCGTTATAATTTTTTTTTTTTTAATTTAAAACTTTATTTACATTAAATGTATAAGTAAAAAGGGTAAAATCAGGTGTACAAAGGTACACAATTAATATTGTAAAAAGGAATTCAAAAAGGCAAAGATGTAGGCTAAGTTATGTCCAATTTGGAAAAAAGAAAAGAGAGAAAGAAAGGGGAAAAAAAAGAGTAGACATTTTTGCTTTCTTAAATGAGAGCACATGGTTGCATGTGACCATATGGGTCTATCTGCACATGCCTTAAACAGTCACAGAAGCAAAGAGCAGAACAATTTAAAAATGGGTCCCTCCTCTTCAAGTATTTTTTTGGTGTCCTTGTTGGACTGTCAAAGTCCACAACAACTTTTATTTTCCATTTTTCTATTTTTAATTTTAATTTTTTTTTTTGTTAGGGTTATAAATGAGCCAATATACTTAAATTCCATTTGTGAATTAAACAAACGAATATAGATAAAGGTTTGAAAACTTGTTTAGTAAATGACACAAGCTTATATACCATATTGTGTGGCTCCTTTATACTGGCAAACAATTCAAATTATTATTTTTTATATAACTTTTATACGTATGAATGTAGTTTCTTTTAAGATAACAGACTTCATATACTGTACTTATTTTGGACAAATTAAAATGTATGTACTACTTAGATTAAATGTCAATTTGCATTATAGTTTACTCGAAATTTTCTCAATTTTATTGATAAAAAGCCCTTAAATTTAAATAAAATATTAAAAGTTGCTCATGCTCAACAAAACTAATTAAATAAGCACATTTTCAATAAAAACTCAACTTGACTCGACTCAAACTCATGCTCAACAAAGATTAAATGAACAAACACGATTCGCTAATACTCAGCTTCACTCGGCTCATTTACATCTCTACTTAATTTTAACCGTACGTAATATTCTAATTAGCTGATGTGGCCTTGCAAGTAGCGACGTGGGCCAAGGTATTTGTTATTTTGCTATCCAAAAAGGAATGACAAGTTGTGCAATTAATGAGACACACGTGTTGGCCCCCATCAAATGTGGCTGGAGGAAGAGATGTTGAAATGTCAAGGGCCTTTGCGCATGGTCATGCTCATGGACTGCCCTATAAACTTGGGGTATCCTATCTTAATATATGAGTATGTCATTACAATAAAATCTCTTTACTATCTGGGAGATCCTTAATCACTGTTCCTTAAAAAGATTATGTGTCATAATCAAATTTGGTGATCTCTAAAACTCTAAACTGCGTACTTTATTTGTCTTCCTAATACTGGTCCAACCTCATGAAATTGAAAGTTAGGTAAGATAGGATTATCACATGATGAGGGTATTCAACACCAACAAGCTCTGGGGTTTAGGCACTATTATCATGCATACATGTAGTACTTTAGTGATTGACTAGCTAATAGTGTGTAGATAGAGATGTATATTGAGTTTTACAATAGGTATATATAAGGTTTTCACATACGTTGAGTTGCATATCACAATTTTCTTTAAAGAAGTGCTACTTACACTTTCTGGTAACTTTAATTCTCGTTAATACAATTAACATTACATCTGCAACTGTTGCAATCTACAAAGCACCGTTATACGATTCATTTGATGAAAGTTCGTTATGAATTCATAATCAATCCGTCCATACCTCTATTTTCCTCCTTCAAACATACAAAGCTAATAAGAAAGTATAGATACAGGTTTTATTCATTTCAACTGCTCGCATGAATCGAAATAATGAGATCGAGAATGATAAAATGAACAGATCGCGGTCATCCACATGACATGAGTGGCATCCAAAGCTCCATGCCGCCTTAAGTTGAAACAAAATTAGGACAATATAGAAAGTGGTGAAGCAAGGGTGTGTACTAGTACTAGACCATGTGAAGAAGAGTCAAGAGCACCTCAAATACGGCCACTATCTTCCAATCTCACATGCAACCCAATGCCATTCATTATATATATAGCTAAGCTAGGACGACGTTAATTGGGGCTTAATAGGGGTGCCCTAGTAGCGGCCACTGCCCCTTTCTCCCTTACAATTGTAGGGTCATCCCACCAATAAAATAGCACATGTTATGGGGCTAACTCCTTTTCTATAGGACACATTTTATTGCTCATTTTTTTTTTTTTTTTTAGGGTCGGACCCTTTAAATTTGGCTTTTAATTTTTTGTTGAAATCAAATCATCCTCATCGATAGATATCTCTTTAGGACTGTGTGATCATATATGTCACTAGCTTCACATGATACCCCACAACACCTTTCTCCCCTTTATTCGCGATTTGTACCTCTAAATTATATCCCACAATATACACCTTAGTTGCTCATTCTATTATTATGCATCTTCGTACTTGGCCCCCCCAAGCCCCTAGCTAAGCCAATTTAAGTGAGTTGTGAACGAGTGAGATTCTCTTTTCGCTTTTCTATTTACTGGCCGGGTTGATGTGTGTTCATTTCAATTGAAACGACTCGAATCAAACTTAACTAAATGTGCATTGAGTGAATAGTAAAATGTGAGAGAAAAATGTAAGTTGCGTAACTTAACTGAATTGGGTAAGTTGAATGAGCACACCAATATACACCGATCTTGCATTGAACTTGGATATATCATCTCTAAATTATAAAGAGTAAAAAGTACAGTATCAGTTGAATCAGCTGACATCTCCAACCTTATAATATATCAATCTCCCACTCTCTAAATACTCATTTTAGTATTATACATATGCGTGCCAATCAAAATGTATCATACACACCTGGATATAACAATCCAAATATCTTGTACACAAGTTGCCATGTTAGTGAGAAAATGATCTATCATGCGTACAACATGATCTATTTGAAGAATACACTACATACATGACATCTAAACCTCTAGTGTATTACTCAATTATATGAACAAAAACATGGACCATCATCAAATAAATTAGCTGGTCTTTAACTGGAAATAAAATTGAAGGTATGTAATTAGAGAGTGAGCTTTTTCCAGCATTTTGCAATTGCAAAAAAAAAAAGAAAAAAAAAGAAAAAAAAAGACTTGAATGATACTCACATTATGCAGCATGTGGAAGCATTGAGGCACACACATGGGTTGCTATTATAACCTGCATGTGACTCGATCTCTCTACTTGACTGCTTGCTGCTGCAAACAAACATTTTTAGCTAAAATTGTTTCTTTTTGCGCCGATAACATTTTAACTGAAAGATGCTAAAGTGTCAACAACATTTACGGCCAACCCACCCTTTTTTACATCAAAAGCCTACCATTTCAGCTACCCCCTATGTTGCTACTCTACTAAAAACTTACCCATCTTGTATATATATGCATGTGTATATATATACCGTATTCAAAAGCTGTTCTTCGTCTTAAATTTAGTACTAGTTTTATTACTGATTCAAATTATTTATTTTGCATACGTTAATATGTATTCAATTCAATCAGTTCTAATATTCTACAACTTACTTTTTTTTTTTTTTTTTTTTTTATATAACATAGTAGAGTATGAGTTATCACAACACATTCAGATTTGATCCAATCAGTTCAATTCAGATTAAGATCATCCTATTCTGATATGATCATCCCTATTCCGATTTGAGTATTTGTAGAATATAACATTACACAATATAGTCTGTTGTCATTCGACTCCCTATCTTTCACATTAGGTATTAAAACGTATAGAAAAGTTTAGTATGTTTAACGGATATCATGCAAGCTCTAACTAATTAATTAATTAATCATGGATTATGAATTTTAGCAGGAATGACATAAAAAATATTTATAGCATGAAATTTTCTAGTACTGACAGACTTCTGAAATGTGATTGAAAATTTGTTACTGTAAATTTGCACCTGGCTTGTTGGATAAAAGAATTAAAGTATAAAATAAAATAAAACAAAAAAAAAGGGACCCAACAGTTTCACACATGATCAATTTATCATGGTGAGAACTCAGTCATCGGCGTGCTAGAGGCCCTATTAAAAGCAACCTTCAAAGGCTTCATAGCAGAGCAGTACCCTTTTTTTAAAAAAAAAAATAAAATAAAAAATAAAATAAAAATTGACTACAAGACAGTAACTTAGATGGGCCATAATAAGAGCACAAAAGGACAAAAACAAATTGGGCTCTGAGGCCCACGTGCGTCCTAATTGTCTTCCCACTCTTGTACGACGCGATAGGAGCATACCACATGCACCCAAACACCATCCCCCCTCAAAACACCCTCCCCCTCCCCCTCCTCGGCCCTCACTCTCAATAATTATCGGAAAAAAATGGGTGCAAAATAGTAGAAAGTATTTTGTGTTCAATATTCAAATATTAGCGATATTATCATTTACATCGTTATAGACTGGGGTTTGAGTATCATTACTCTCAGAGGTGGGGTGGTTTCCTTACATATTTCAAAAATTATTTACATCATTGTCAAATAAANATAGCTCAATTTTGTTATCATAGAAAACTTAAAGAGGATATCACTAAATCTTGTAATTAGCTATAATATGTAATCATACAAACCGTTTATATCATGACAGATGAATCAGTATATCAGAACTTTTCAAATTAGAGAGGATAATCAAACTTGAAAATCAGGCATAACATATGCAAATAGTATGTACGAGTATTTACTATCATTGTTGAATTGTTATCACACTATTGTAAAGGATTAGAATTTCACCCATTATTATACTTAATGAACTTTCCAAGTCAATATAGGTCATTTAACCATGGAAAGATGAATAACAAACATTGTTGACAAGACCACATTATTCTTAGTAATTGAGCATGATTGAATTTGAAATGTTGTCACTCAAATTATTGTAACATAATTGAAGAGGATTAAATTTATGCTCACCCATTCAAACGCCAAGAGACAAAAGATGCCAGAAAGGAAAAGGAAAAGGCAAAGGCAAAGAAACACCAACGAAGCAAACATTGTGGCTTAATCATGATAGCTAGCTCAAAAACAATAGCACACACTCCTTCAATAATGGTTCAATCATACAAATAAAACCTACATTAATCAACATAATTCCCAATTGTAAACACCAATGCTATTGCTAACCCACTTCCACTTTGGGTTTTGACCTTTTCAAACAAAAATTGATAATCTATTCTATGCTTAATGTAATATTGTAATGATCATATTCTTTCAAAAAGAAATATAAATATAAATAGCCGAAAATATGATTGGAGGAATACAATAATGCCCCTATAAAAAAAAAAAGGGAACCCGACCGGCCATTTCACCCGGACCCATCACAAAGATCCATTATTAGATGGCATGCTATTTGCTCCCCATTAAATGAATAATTTAATTGGATTTTTCTTTTTTCTACGAATATCTGTCCAATGAATCAAACCAAAACCAAAAGCCCCCCTTAAAAGATCAGAAAGCCAAATAGAGTGAAAATGAATATCACATGGGAGGAGCTAAAAAAAGAAAAAGGACTAAAAAAAAAAAAAAAAAAAAGAAGCCAGTTGTATACAATAAAATACATTGAATTAAATATTAAGAAGGCAAACAAAAAAGATTAAAATTTAAAAATGAAAAAAAAAGAAAAAAGAAAAGAATTGCTAAGCACGGTTCGAGTTTAGCCGAGTCAACTCATATGAACCGGATTACTACTCGAAGGTTCCATTTCCGATGACGAACCGGAGGCGGCACCGGTCGAGCTGTTGAGGAGCTCAGCGAGAGCAGCCATGGCTCGGACCTGCATTTGGAGAGCCGCGATGTAGTCTGTAGCTTCTTCTAGGAGGTTCGGAAACGAGAGTTTCCGGCAACCGGGAACTAACCGGCCGAGAACCTTGACTCGCTTCTCAAGAGGCGGTAACCTCTGTTGTTTTTCCTCAATTGCCGCTCCGTTCAACCGGCTACCTCCGGTCACTGATGCCGGAAGCTTTGCCCTAACTTTCGCCTTTTTGTGATTCTTGAGCCGTAGCTTGAGCCGATTCGTCAAGATTGCTCGGCTCCACCGAGTGCGGCCTCTGGCAGCGATGGCTAGGACCTTATCGGCGGCTTCTCGGATGGCGCGGCTACGAGATGGCGGTGGCGGCGCCGTCGTGGACGGAGACTGTGCAGCGGCGTTGCGGCGGCGGACATGGCGGAGAGCTTCGAGAAGCTTCGATGAGTAGATATGTTGCTCCGATGGTGATCTCCATCTGATTTGGCTCTGATTGTTGTTACTGCTGTTGGTGGCGCTGTGGTTTGATTGATTTTGATTCCCGGTGTCGATTCTTCTGCGTTTTTTCCGATGTGATTCCGGCGATCTATCTGCAGCTGTGTGGTCATCGAAATTCGACGTAATCGAAGACATCACTGCAATTTTGTGTGTGAAATTTCAGATTGAGGCTGAAATTTCTGCAATACACAGTACAGATTCAAGTATTCAACAACAACAACAAATTGAGATTGAGATTGAGATTATGAGGAAAATAAATGGTTTGTGTTCAACAAGAGATTGAATCAGAGAAGAAAAGATTGATAATGTTGAGGGTTTGAAGAGAGAGATGAGGGAGAGAGAGAGAGATGAGGGAGAAGAGGGTGGGAGTTGGGAAGGGGAGGAATTGGAAGTAAAAAAGGGGTGGGGGAGAGTTTTAAATAGTTAGACAAAGGGAGAGGAGAGAGAAAGAGAAGAGACACCCACGCGGCGTTCCTTTGATCACATTTATTGCTCCTCTGTTTTGTTAGCCCCCGTTTTCGTGAGCCGAGGTTCCTTTTGTTTTGTTTTTTCCTTTTCTTTTCTTCCCCACTATATTACTTCTATTTCAATCTCAATAAGTATAAAATAAAATACGTACTTATTTAGGAGTTGTAGTAAATTTATTTTTGAACATTTCAATTTCAATCTCAATATATTGACTTTGAATAAAATATTTCTCCTAATAAAATAGTAAATTTATTTTTGAAATACTTTTTGTTTTTCCTTATTTGAGGAGCGGGAAGGGAGAAACTAAGATTACTCGAGAATACAAAATGTGGCATAAATGCTTATAGCATTATATGGTAACAAGACGAGTGATTTTGAGGAATAGCTCCAAGTGTTGTCCAAAGAACATTAACGCTAGTTCGATAGCATATTTACAACATAAGCTTCTATGTGGACATGCCTGATCGAAGAACGCTGCTATGTCACTAAAAAGATAGACATTACATTTTATAATTAACAGGACAATCCAGTAGTGGAATGTGAGGGGATGGAGAGGTGGGACCCAACACACATCATCTCTATCTCCCTCACAACTAATGTACTGACCATCCAGTTAACTAGAAAGGATCTAATTCCTTTATTTATTTATTTTCCCTTAGGAGTTTATCTAGGCATAACGATAGAAGTTTTGTATACAGTACGGTGATCTGCCTGACTGAGTTATGTTGACTTGGGAGGGCCTATAGCTTAATTGGAATTTTTGAGCATTTGGGGGGTTGTATATGTGAGATCGTGAAAAAAAAAGAAAATAAATAACTTAATGTCTCACATTCCTCTTCAGCCGCTCTTTTTTCCTCTACCTCCTCCATTTTAACTTCTAGCGATCGAAGTATTCTATACTTCAAGGCTCATTTCAATTTCTTAGAACTTAAAATGGAAGAGGCGGTGGAGAAATGTAGGATGGATAAATATTTTCCTTTTCTAGAAATTTGACCAAACAAACTCTTATCTATGCTGTTCTCAACATCATGCATTGTTTGCAAGTTCATCACTTGAATTCCTTTTCAGAACAACTTCTCTTTTTCATAGATACGGTGGAGATGACGAAATGCCCTACTACACTTTTGTTAATGTAGCTCATAAGCCAATAGCGCTAGTTTTTGACAATATTACAATGATCATATGAGTTAATGACCCCTCTTGTGATGAAATGGTAGCATTTCTCGAACCTCTCCAACTTAGTTATTCTATGCATACGAGTTGAGAACTTGAGAATTGTCTCTAATTACATGTCAATTAGGACTATATGTTCATCCCCTGTCATATTGTCACTTTGGTTCATATACCTTCTTGTATCGATATTTAAGGAATGTATGTCCATCTCCGTCACAAGGGCTTCAAACCTCGAATTAGCTAGGTTAAAGTTGGCTTCGTCGCAAATATATTCAGAGATAGCTCAGGAACATGGGTACTGAGTTTCCAACGGTATCTGGGGAAAATGAAGGCCATTGATGCAGAAATGTGGGGTGCTAAACTGGGATTGAGATAGCAGTGCAACAAGGCTGGAACAAGATTGAGCTACACATGGATTCATCTGCAGCTGTCAATATGCTTAACTCAAATTGTAGTAATAGAAACACTTTAACACATGTCATAACGCAATGCAGGGAGCTACTGAACAGGTTGGAGGAGCACAAGGTCGAACATATTCACAAGGAGAAGAATCAACTTGCGGATTGTCTTGCTAGATAAGCAAATGAAAGGCCACATATGTTTTCAAACATTGTTATTAGCCATAGTGTTTTGGGTTCCATGAAAGATGTTTATGATGATGATTGTAAAGGAAAATTATTCCCACGGGACTGTAACCTTAACTAGATAATCGTTAACTGCTTTGTTCACCAAAAAAAAAAAAAAAAAAAAAAAATATTGGCTTCATCGCCTTGAACTTCCCTTTTCAATGTGTGAATGGCATACCCCCATTCACAAGTGAGGAAATATTAGGTAGTGTTTACTTGGATGAAATGACTATTAACATGTAATGAGCGTTTTATAGTTGTATGCATGCTTATGGTTTCTCATAAAATATATAGTTGTTAATTTGGTTGTAAACACCATTACTTTTATTCACATAATGAGGCTTATATTGGTTATACCAGAACAATCGTGATTACATTTTGTATCAATATAATCAATTACACCTTTCTCAATCATTCCTCTCTTTCCTTTCTTTTCCACCACTGCCACCTCTTACAAAAATAATTCATTACATCGCAATTATAATTACCTCCATATAAACAAGCTTAACCCCATATAACTAGAAATTCCCGTATAAAGAAGAGCTTCATGAGCTCAACCGAACAAGTTTGACACTTTCTAAGAAATCCTAATTCGTGAACATTAGAAACTTCAAAGAAAGTAAGATACAACTTCCCCTAGTAACCTAAACAACCACCTATAACAAAGAGAACTTTAAACACACCAAACATTTCAATGCGTTGATCATTACCTAATGTTGAGAAAACCTACACTACCAAAATAAATAAATAAATAAATAAATTGTAGTTATACATGATGTATGAAGAAAACACATCTTGAAATAAACTCATGAAAGTCATTATAATCTTCATTTGTGTTAGCCAATGAATGGTGGCCGCCAATCCCTCTCTACATAGGTCATTGATGATGAAACCTCTAATCCAATCACCCTTTGGACTTTGCTTAAAAAGATAGGAAAGATAAAAAAAAGGAAGTAGTGGAAGTGCAATTAGGTCAACCTAAACCCTTCTTTTTAATTAATTTGGTGCAAGGTAATTGTTTGAGATTTAATAATATATGATAATAATACTCCATTAGGAGGAGTAATTTAATTAAGTGTTTGTTGTGACGAACCAATATGTTGTGCTAATCCATATCCATATCATAGATTTGACGTCAGTGGTAGGTATAACAGTTAGTAATTGTTTCTATTCTATCTACATCTACAATAACGTAACATCCTTAACCTAGGAACTTCATATTTGTATATAAATAGCGTGCTCAAATAATGTGTGGCAGTCAAAATTAGCTCATCCTTTTCTCACCTTACACCTCCTATGAAGCTAATTAGCTAAGGTCATGTTTCTGTTTCGGGGTGATTCAGTTTTCAATTTTTTTGGAAACTTCAAATCAAATTTTGAAAATCACTTTTTTTGATTTTCAATTTTCTTTTGTCAGTTTTGAAAATTGAGCAGACAACTGTAAGAACAACAAATTTCAAACTTAAATTCAATTTCTATAAAGAGTTAAAATATTTTCAAAACCAAAAACCAAAAACTGACAACTGGCAACCACCCCGTAATCACCGATACACGGTGCACTTCAACTATAGAGTAATATTAGCGATTTGTTTCATAAGAGTACACATGTAATAGTGAGTAATTTAACCATAATTGATTAAGTACTATATATTTTTATTTATTTATTTATCCTCTGAACTCAGTGTGAAGAACTCTTTCTTTCATTCTAACATCTTTGACTTGTAATTAGATTTAGAATGTGTTCATTTCAACTTAAATGAGTTGAGCTAAATAGAACTGAATCGAACTGAATGGATAATAATATGTGAGAGAAAAAGCATGTTGAAGAACATACTATACTGAATTAAATTGAATGCAAAATTAGTAAGTTGATATGAATGCACCACAACTTTTAAAATAATAAAAATTAGAGAAAATGACTAGGGGTGTTATTAGGAACACCTAGGCATAACTCTAGGTGAATAAATATTTGCTCCTTATTGTTTAACTTTATTTATCCACAAAATATTGGTCTTAAATTAGAAATAAGAGTAATAAGACTCCGGTGGTTGTGCAGTACCAAGTTGATTGTCTTGCGGTAATTGGGTCGAGGAACGGGCCAAGTGAAGTGAAGGGTGGGGCTTAATCGTCTTTTGGTCTTATTCTTTGGCAATCATTAGTGGGTTGATGGTTAGAGAAAGAGGGGTGAAACTAAAATAAAATAAAATAAAATAAAATAGAAAAAATAAATTAAAAAAGAGGCAAAAGCAAACAAGCCCTCCCTATTCCCATGTGGTTGTTTTCATAGCACTTTTCTCTCTTTGTCTTGGCATTCACATTTCCCTTTTTTTTTAAAACAAAATAAATAAATAATAATAACAACAACAACAACAACAACAGTGATAATGATAATAACAATATTAATAATAGCATAAACGGAAGCAAAGTTTATCCTTTTCTATTATCAGTAGTGTGGAGTGTGGACGGAGGAATACATCTACATTTCTTTTGCTTGCTCTATGTTTCCTCATTTATACTTTGCAAGAAAATAAAAAAATAAAAAATTTCAATTGTCTAGCAATTTAGAATATCATAATAGAAATTTGATTTAGAATATCATCTGATTTAACATAAATAACATAATAGAAATTTACCAACTCCTTTTAAAAATTTGTAAAATAAAAAGCCCATTTTAACAATATTCAACAAAAAAAAAAAAAATGTTAAAAAAGGGCAAAAAAAAGAAGGATTTTTTTTTTTTTTCAAAACCACCTTTTTTAAGTGTTTTTTTTTTTTTTTTTCACCGAACCATCTTTAAAAATTTTATTTTTAAGGAACCACCTTTAATTTTAGTTTTGTTCACAAAGTACCACTTCTTCCATTTCTTGATGAGAAATACATATAGGTTGACTGTTTTACCCTTCAAAATGCCTACTATGTAACTTTCTTTTGTTCTTGGACTATTTTCTGCTTAATTTTCTACTAAGATTATTCCATTGGACATGAAGAAATACCAAGATTGGTTGCTTGAATAAGAAAAGAGGTCAATATTTGAACCATACTTGAAAAATGCTAGGCGATAGACAAATATGGAGGATAAAACGGTCATTTTAGGTGTATATCTTGTAAGAAAATGGGAATAGGTGGTACTTTATGAACAAAACTAAAAGTAAAGGTGGTTCCTTAAAAATGATTCTTTTAAGGGCATCCATAATGGTAGTCTTAGATCTTAGGTTTTGTGAAATTTGAGAGTCTTAAGAGTCTTAAATCATTGTGGTTGGTTTTTTTTTTCAAAGATCTTAAATGGAGTCTTGAGATTTCAAGACTCCTCTTAAGACTCCCAAGTGGACCCCAAATTAGAATTATTGAATTATTTAAAAATTAAAAAATGTTGAAATTTCATTTTTATA
>BSSO01005965.1:0-12509 GCA_030267885.1 Mesembryanthemum crystallinum
AATCCCTAACAAGGTAAGTGGGGAACGGAGGGAGTACTATCAAACTATAGTTTAATCTATTGAGTAAATGTTTCCCTCTGCAATATTGCTATAGAAAAATTAAGAACTGATAGATGGTTCAATAGTTTGAAACATAGTCCCCTTCTTGTCTTGAGATTAATAATGCGGTTGTTTTTCACCTCATGTTTCTCTCTCAACAAAAAGTGAAAAAAAAGAATAAAAAATTACCTAAAATAGCTTAGAACTCTAGCTAAAAGAATGATAAATTATTACTACTACTTAAAAATCAAAAAATCATGTACTAGGTATAATCACAATTTGTCATCAAAACTATGTTCATTTTAACAACTTGAATTGAACTGAATATGCAATTACTCTCTTATTAGGCCGTCTGATATATCAAACGAGTACTGAGCAAATAAAAGGTAGTACCGTGTAAGTAAAAAACAGTACTAAAATGGTACTGGGTGAAAAAAAGTGATCAGATTTTAGGTCGTCAGTATTTATTTTTAATTTACCAATATCATTTTATAGACTACCCGTACATTTCGCCTGATATATCAGTAGTGCTGAACATGATTGATATATAAATATCTAAGCGACAAAGTAATAGATAGAGGTACACAAGATTATTAAAATGATCATTGATGCCTCCTATGAAACGAAAAAGAAAAAACATACTATTACCATATTGAGCAGAGCACTAAAACAGAGAACAAAGGGGGAAAACCCAATAAAAGGTTGATTCCTTAAACAAATGTGAAAATGCCCAAAAATAGAGAGAGAGAGAGAGAGAGAGAGAGAGAGATTAGAAACTTGAAAAGAAGGAATCCAGATTTGTAGCTAAAGCTGCCCCCCCACCTCACCCTCACCCTCACCCACAGGCCACACCCCATTTTGGTTAATTCCAGCTCCCAACTCAACTGCACAGCTTCTGCACTCCCCATCCATCCACCCACACTACTTTCTTCACCCTCACTTGCATTTACTTTTTTTTTTATATATAAATAAGGAATGGATAAATAAGTGTTTTCATTTACTTATTTTATTGAATGTAAAATTTAGCAAAAAATATTGATTACAGGTAGGCATTAGTAGCATTAATCATCTAATGAAACTGTCATTTACTGCTATTAATTGCGTATTAATCCTTTTATTTGCTTATTCTTTTTGCGGCAAAGAGAATCCCGAATTATTTAAGCTCTTTTCTTTGCCGCTCCTCACTCTTTCCAATGTACTGTATTAGAAAGTTGATTATAGAGTGTTCATAAAAATATACTCTAATTTTTTATTTTTATTGTTTTTACCTTTGTGCACACTAATTATTTAAACCATCCTTATATATCTTTCCCTCCTAATTGCTCAATTATTGTAAACCAGGTTAGAAAATATGGAATAAGAAATTTTAATGATGATTTGTGAGCTACAACTTTTGGAAATCTATCGTTTCCATTCTTTAAGAAAGCGCGATTTGATAGCGGGGCTGACCTATGGCTTGTAAGCGCATTTCGTCGAGCCTTATAAGCCTTTTGAGCTCTGTTCCATCGCATTTGCTTCGATCTAGGGATTATGTCCCTTTTGTTAGGATAAATGTGTGTTTGGCAAGCAGCTTTTTGGAGATCTTGGGAGGAGGTTTGACTTTTGGGACATTAAAAGCTTTTTTAAAATCACTGTTTGGATATAAGAGATTTTAGAGGAGATTTAACTTTTGGGATGGGACCAAAAGCTCTTTTTGTGAAAATTGTCAAAGCAAACTTTCACCCAAAAGCTGAAACTAAAATCTCATAGTTACAACTTACAGCTAAATCTTACAGCTAAATCTCACAGTTACAGCTGTTTGCCAAACATAGCCTAAGTTGTTGAGATATAATGGGTCTCCTATAAAATCTTTATCTTTTAAGAAGAAAATATATCGATATTTTTTTTTTTTTTTTAAAAAAAAGCATCACGAAGCAACTGATTGACACTATGGGGGTGTTTGGTAAATGGCTTTTGGCAATTTTGGCTTGTTTGACCAGTCCACCAGCCAAAGAAGGTGTTTGGTAAGTGGCTGGTTGAGTTGGCTTTTAGCCTCCCACAAGCCAACTTTTGAAAAGCCACTATGAGTAGCTTTTGGGGTTGGCTCATGGCTTGTGGGTTTAATTTCAATATATTTCCAAGTCACCAGCTAATTTTTCCAAACACCTTTTACAAACATCCATAATCACCGGCTGGTCAAAGCAGCCAATGCAACCAGCCAACATCTACCAGCTATCAGCCAACAGCCAACAGCCAATGTCACCAGCCATTTACCAAACAGGGCCTATGTTTCAATTTTGCCTGTCTTCAGTATCTACTATCATAGTATATGCAACTAAGTCATGGTCGCTCCTTGTTCTCTAAGATAAGCAGTTAAACTAAATCCTTAATTTATGGCTCTTTTATTTTCTTTTACCCTTCTTGATAATTACTCCCTCCGTCCCTCATTTATCTTGCGAAAATTGATATGGGGTGAGATTTAAGGAGAGGTATTTTGTACAATTTTGCCCTTGGGAGGAGAACCCATGTGCTTATTATTTTATCATTTCTATTTTTTTAGAGAGAGAGTGATCGGAGAGAGAAAAAAAGATTGTTTATTGTATTGGTATGTTAGTTGGGGGTATTAAAGGAAAGAGTTGGTGATTTGTGGGTTTTGAAAGATAAATAACTAAAATAAGGGACAAAATTTTAGAGATTTCTGAGGGAGTAATATCGTTGTAAAATAAAAATAAAAACTGTTATTGTGAAATGGAATTGCACAACTAAAATCCGGAGGAATGTGACAATCTATCAATTATGGGTTATTTTTAGCTTTTTTTAAGTATGTTCAAGTTCCACTGATCTCATAGGTTGTAATTTTCATTATCCAAGCTAGATAAATTAAGAAATTAGCAAATAAAAACCCCCATTAACTACCCCTACAATACATCATTAAATTGAATTTGAAAAGTAACAGATTCTCTTTATATTCCTAGAAAGAGAAACAAAGTAGAGAGAGAAAGAGAGAGAGAAAAAAGAGCTGTTGAAGGTCGGTCACTTCGCCCTCGATCTCTCTCTTTCTCTCTCTTTCCCCTTCACTCTCTTTCTCCCTGCCTTCCTTCTCTCTCTCTCGCTCTCTCTCTCTCTCTCATAAATCTCTCTCCTTTCTTCCTTCTTCTTCTTCCTCTTTCTTCCTCGCACAGAAACGCGTCTGTGTTGTGTTGATGACCTAACTCCACTCTCTTTCTTCTGCCTCTAGAGCTTTCTCTCTCTAGAAGCAGTCCTCTCTCTCTCTCTACCCCCTTAATTCCTCAGCTCGAGAGTTAAAAGGGGAAGAAAGGGGTCTAACAAATCTTCAATTCAATTCTCCCTTAACTGTTTCAAAATTTAAAACTTTCTATCTTGGGAAGTTTCAATTTTCCCCCAATTTTTTGTGGGTTACTTCTTTTTTTTTTTTTTTTTTGGTTTTATAGGGTTAGGGTTTTGCTTTTCTTCCCCTAATTTTGGTGGGATTTTGAGGAGATGAAGAGAGGAGTAGGAGGAAATAATGGGAAGCTGGAAACATTCGTCGGGCTTAGCCGGGCTCGATCGGTTCAAATTCTAGCCCTATTGGGCTTCCTCTACATGATCTTCGTTACCTTCGAGGTCCCATTTGTGTTCAAGAGCGTTTCGAGGGAATCGTCTGGTGTTTCGTTCCAAAACGATGCGTTTTTCCGGTCTCAGCAGCTCGACAGCGAGGAGGAGTTGCAGGAGAAGGCGGCGCCGATCCGGCCGTTGAAGGAGCCGTTGGTTGCTGCTAATGCTGCTGCTTCGTCAGTTTCTCCGAGGCCGCAACGCCGGATGAGAGAGTACAAGACATTATCCGGGTTGATATTCGATTGGAGAGCTCTAAACAGCTCTGAGAAGGATGGATTTTCGGGGCTTCATAAATCCGCTATAATGGCGTTTCAGCTAGGGGAGACGATTTGGGAAGACCTGAGGTCAGGGAAGGTCAAAGTGGACGTTGATAAGGCGGCTGAGAATCGGACCGAGTCGTGCCCAAACTCGGTTTCGATCACCGGAGCTCAGTTTGTGGAGAACAAGAAAGTGATGGTGTTGCCTTGTGGGTTGACATTAGGATCCCACATTACTGTGGTGGGTAAGCCGAGGTTGGCACATGCTGAGCATGATCCCAAGATATCCTTGCTGAAGGATGGGTATCAGAGTGTGATGGTTTCTCAGTTCATGATGGAGTTGATCGGGTTGAAGACGGTGGATGGTGAGGACCCGCCGAGGATTCTGCACTATAATCCCAGGTTGAAGGGGGATTGGAGTGGGAAGCCTGTGATTGAGCAGAACACTTGTTATCGGCAGCAATGGGGGACGGCGGTTCGCTGTGATGGGTGGAAGTCTAAGCCTGAGGAGGAGACTGGTGAGTTGTCAAGATCCTTGCTTTGTTTGAATTTTTGCTTGCTTGGATTAGTTGAAGGGAGAAAGTGAACTAATGATTTATTATGTTTATCTGCTGTTGAAATTGGGGGTGGGGGTTTTTGTGGCTAGGGTTACTTTTAACTGTCTTGTTGATTAGGTAGAAAGTTTGTTTCTGTTATTATTGTTGTAGATGTGTGTCTTGGTTGGTGGCTTATGACTGCATGCAAAGCAAAGCAATTGCAATGTGAGATTTTGGAGTTAGTCCTCTTTTAGACCATAATGTGTATTTGAGAGTCCTTAGTGTGCCAAGGTGTAACAAGAGAGATATCAAGGGTTGATAGGCGACCTCATCGAGGCATTGTGCTTCTGAAAATTATGGATAGACGCATTCTTCTGCTCTGTCTTCTCTTTGTGCAGTCGTTGTTTGAGTTTGTATAGCAATTGGAAGGCTTATGCTTGACTTCTTATATGCCTTGCTGTGGTGATGCTCTAGTTTTCTCTTGTGTCTTATCGGTTCTGATATTAACCATTTTATGCGCTTCATTGAAATTTGCAGTTGACGGTCTGCTGAAGTGTGAGAAGTGGAGGCGTGGTGATGATAGCAACACTGGAGATTCGAAGGCAACATGGTGGTTGAGTCGGCTGTTAAGCAGGCCGAAGAAGGTCACAATTGATTGGCCTTATCCCTTTGCTGAGGATAAGATGTTTGTTATGACCATAAGTTCTGGTTTGGAAGGCTATCATGTCAATGTGGATGGGAGGCATGTCACATCCTTCCCTTATCGCACGGTGAGTGGTATCCTGGAATCTGTTAAAAGTATTGGTTGTGCTAGTGCTCATGCTGATATTGATTCATCCGTGTATGTAGGGATTTTCCCTAGAAGATGCAACTGGACTAACATTGAAGGGTGACGTTGATGTCCATTCTATAATTGCTGCTTCTTTGCCATCATCACATCCCAGTTTTGCTCCACAAAGGCATCTTGAGATGTCTAGCAGATGGCAAGCTCCACCTCTTCCTGAAGGTGCAGTAGAGCTCTTCGTTGGCATTCTTTCTGCAGGCAACCACTTTGCTGAGAGAATGGCTGTGAGGAAATCTTGGATGCAGCATAGGCTTATCAAATCTTCAAAAGTTGTTGCTCGTTTCTTTGTAGCATTGGTAAGTGGAGTCAATGCTGTCATATGGGTTTGTTAGAAAATGTGAATTTACCTCCTTTTTTCTGTTTCTAACATGTCATCAATATTATATTTCAGCATGCTAGGAAGGAAGTCAATGTAGAATTGAAGAAAGAGGCAGAGTTTTTTGGTGACATTGTGATAGTCCCTTACATGGATAACTACGACCTTGTTGTTGTCAAAACTGTGGCTATCTGTGAATATGGGGTAAGTGGTGAACTATCTGAGTCTGATTTCTTTCCTTTTCCATTCTCTAGCAGCGTTGAATATCTGATGACCTCCTCTGTTGACAGGTTCGCACTGTTGATGCAAAGTATGTCATGAAGTGTGATGATGATACCTTTGTTCGGGTTGATGCGGTAATTAAGGAAGTGAACAGGGTTTCTAAAGGCAGGAGTTTGTATGTGGGGAACATCAACTACTACCACAAGCCTTTGCGCCATGGGAAATGGGCTGTTACGTATGAGGTATGTATTGGACTGTGCCAGTGGTCCATCTCCCCTTTCTACCTTGTGCGTTTGCTGAGAATGTAAATGGATTTGATATGTTCAGAAATGTCCTGCACGGTTATTGTTCTGTCTAGTTATAGTTTGTTCAATGTTGCTCATCTTGGTTTGGGAAGGCATGCTTATTACCAAACTGTTTAGCCATCAGAAGTCTACTTCTCTTTCCAAACATGTGCCTTGTGAACATCTGTAAATATGGCCGTCATCGTTCGTTTCCTGTTTGCAAATCAAGACTCGTGCTTGGGATTATATGGTTTTCACTATCCATCTGATATTTGGATATATATTGCATGATTCCTGTATATTACACGTACTTTTCATTCTTTGGACTCCTTTTGATGGCTAGCAGCTAGGCCATGGAAAAGACTGGTTTTCGTGTTTTGCGTACACAATGGCTTAGCATGTGAATGACTTATTGGTTCTGGATGTGGTGGATAAGAACTACCTGTGAATGCAATGCATACAACCGCTGGCATCTGCACTGTTATACAATTAGTATTTAGTAGCTTGTGCTTTTTTCTTTTTTTGCTTCAGAACTACCATCTTTTGCACATTAGTTGTCATCAAACATGGTTAGAAGAAGTATTCTGTGCACTGACAATGTGTAGAGTAGAGGGGTGGGAAAATACCATCTCGCTAAAACAGGTGATACCAAAAAAAAAAAAAGAGGAGCTGTGAATACCGCCATTTATGGCAATGTTGCCGGCTAGAGTAGTTGGTGACTGGGAGACACAAAAGACCGCTAGGCTGATCATAAGCTAACTCCCTACCTTATTTTCTATTGAAAATGCTTTTAAGAACATGTGCTCATCGTGATTCTATAAGCTTGTCAGTTAATGGAAAGTTTCTCACATTTTCTTGCTGTTTGTTTGGTTCAGGAGTGGCCAGAGGAAGATTATCCACCATACGCAAATGGACCAGGCTACATATTATCATCCGATGTTGCAAACTCCATTGTTTCCGAGTTTGAGAAGCATAGATTAAGGGTAAGCTGGACCTTCCTTCTCCCTCCCTGCCCGAAACAGCATTTCTGTGTTTCCTTCTTTCCTTGCTTTCAAAAAGGCAACTTGTGTGGTGTTTAAGTCACATTGTTCTGATGTATATGTCTGACATGTACATGATTTACAGTTATTCAAGATGGAGGATGTGAGTATGGGAATGTGGGTGGAGCATTTCAATAGCTCCAAGCCCGTCGAGTATGTACACAGCCTCAAGTTCTGCCAGTTTGGTTGTATAGAAGACTATTACACTGCTCATTACCAATCTCCCAAGCAAATGATCTGCCTTTGGAACAAGTTGCAACAACTAGGCCGCCCCGTGTGCTGTAACATGAGATGATAGTTTGTGCATTTTTCTTTTCTTTTTTTTTTTTTTTTTCAGGGAATGCCGTTTCCCTTTTCGGAAAATTTGAATAGATAGCAGCAAGTTTTGCAGTTGTCCAAAAGCCAAGCTTTTTTGTCTCTTGTAAATTCTGCGGAGGATCCATTAGCTTATTCTCTAGGGCCGTATAGGTGCCATCTTTCTTCAATTCATTCATTATTTCTCTCAGACACTCCGCCTTTCTGTTCTGTTCCCTGTTTTAGTGCCTTGTGTAAAAGCTTCTAAAAATGGTGATTATGATGACAATGAGGAGAAATATGCACCCAGGTGGTGAACGTCTTATTCAGTAGAAGGGTGTGGGTTGTATACTAGTACTACCAATATTGAAGATCTGTATATGGAAATGAATCCTCTGTTTCCAGTTACCATTGCCCGGATCGGGTGTATTTATATTTAATGGATCGATCGCATGACCACATCATAGTGTTCTCGACTCTATTCTCTTCCACTGATATTTCTTTGAACCGAACTGAATTGAACTTAATTTTAGAAATGAAATTCCGCCGAGGATCCATTAGCTTATTAGTTGAGCAATATATTTATGTTTGATGTCTCAGTGATTCTGCAGCAACTGACACCAATCACACAGACAATTGAGTATGGGCACTGCAGTAGTTTTGTTTTGAATTTAATTTTCTTGTCCTGCAATTGTGAGGTGTCTGTTGAGGCAGATTGTGGTTGGCAGTTTGTATGCTCTTTTGGCCTTTTGAAATATGTAATCTTGCGTACGAGATTCTTTAATTCACTATTTGTGTTGTTTTTGTGTCACCAACTCACTTGAGATGTAAAACCCTTCACAGTTCGCTGTAGTTTTTGGATTGTTTTTTGAATTTGATGCTCGTGTTTGGTGGGCTCTCTTGATATCCGATGAGGATCTTCTCCCTTATCTAAAGTTCTGCATTTATGCATTTTATTTTAAATCTTTACCACATTATATCATAGTACTAATTTGAAGTCAAAAAAAGAAAAAAAAGAAAAAAAAAAACTTGTCACGTGGCAATCACTTAGAGGGATAATGCATAATTGCGACAGAAATGGGTTGGAGAGAATTTTCCCACAATTGTGACATATACGCTAAATTTTCTCAAAATTGCAACATAAGAATGTTCCACTGTTTCGTGTCATAGGCCTGACCGGGCAGAGGCTGCCCATGCAGGGTCGTCTCAAAATTGTGTCGGGTCATGCCAAAGTTGTGCCAAGCTATGCCGGCCTCGAAGGTTTATGTCCATCCCTCCCAACAAGTGTGTGATAAAAGATATTTGCAAGATGTTATGTAGGAGAAATTATAAGAGTAGTGTATCTCTTTTCGGAGGAAATTGAGAATTTTGTAAAGTCAGCCATGGTCTGAGCAAGCACGAGCCAAAACTTTGTGAGGAAAACACACATGTTTCAAAGCCCGACACGAGCCTTGCACAATGTCTTTTCAATATTTTGTTTAAAAAGTAGTCAAAATTGAAGGGAAAAAAACACGGTCAAGCACGAGGCATGGAGTGGTTATGCGCCTGGTCTTATGAAAAGTCAGCACGACACGACACGGAAGAAGCCTACCAAGCTAGACACGAGCTGTGTTTTTTCATTGACAAGCATGGCCCATGATCAGCTTCAGGGTTTTGACGACTCACCCACACAAAAAAGAAAAGGAAAACAATTATGAAACCTCAACACTTTCGAAATTGTTGACATGTGCACGTCAGAAATGAGGTTTGAGACTGATATCATCTTTTTTCATCCTCAATATTTGGACATCTATGGGCTATTTGTACACACGGGTGTACCATATAAATTGCCCTTTTGAGAGTATCAAATTATATTCCTTGTACATTGAGGCGTGAACCATAACGTTAAGTGCCACATAATTCCTCTCCAAAAGAACATTTCATTCAATATGATAATCTAATTACTAATAAATTACCAATTGAAATTAACTGAGTAATTTTTAGTAGTAAACTGAATTGAATAAATCATGCATGTGTGAAAGAAAAAAAAAAGTGACTCATGTTACATAATCGCCATACTCACGCATTAAAAACAAAGCCCAAATTAAAAAGAACATGGCTTAATGGACCTCAAGTGCTCAACCAACCCTATTGTGGATTTATTAAAGTTAAAATAAAACATGCATTTGAATTTCATTAACCCAATTGTTTTATGTTGCACCTATGTGAATAACTCATGTTACATAACTGATGAGTGTGTCGCACTCACGCAAGCGTTGCATACGTCTGGCTATATATTGAGCTCTTTAAACTAAAAACTTATTTCCTAACCAATGGAATTGAATAGAACTAAACTTAAAGAATCGTAATGCATGAGAGAAAAAGAGAGTTATGAAACCAAGTTACGTTGTGCTTGGATATTGAAATTCGAAATTCCGGATTAGCTCTGAGTTTTTAGTCTTTTACACCCAGTATGACAATATATTAGAAATTGTAGATCTAGAAAAGAAATCGGAGTAACACTCTTGCGCAACCAACGGTTGTACCTAAGAATTTGTGAAGAAATCATGGATCTCAAATGCCAAGATAGAGTGTTGTCATTGCATTTTTTTCCAACTATATGCTTTCCTCCCAAAAAGGACACCAGCATTTGATGTGGGTCAAAGACTTGCAGGGTACTGGTTGAGAGGCCCAATAACAAGTGACCCCTTGCCCATTTTCTTGGTTTAGCCAGCCTGTTGAGTTATTGACTACACCTTCAAAAGGTCTCTTTATAAAATTGCTGTAAAATTCCCACATGTTCCTTGATAAATACTTGGTCCAAACAAAAATATACATTTTATATTACTAATCAATTAATGATGAAAATTAATAAACTAATATAAACTGGAAATGATTGACTTGCTTGTTGTTTACCACCAACTCCTTAAAAGACATCTGCCTTTCTCCTCTCTTTTTCTCCCTCTAAATTCCTCAAACACTTTTCTCTCTCTTTTCCCCTCACTCACTAGATCAAACTTGCTGCTAATTTGGAAACTTAAACAAGAACAAGCTTTGATTAATTGATTTATTTTTTTGTTTATTTTTTATATACATATATTAGTTGATATGGATCAAAAGCTAGTGCCAAAGCTGGATAGAACAGAGTCAGGCAGAGTTGGAAGGCTGGAGAAATTCTCCCATTATGTTGGTATGCTTTCTCAATCTTCATTTTTTTTTAATATTCCTTTTTTTTTTTTTTTTNTTTTTTTTTTTTTTTTTTTTTGCAATTCTTCATCTAGTATTAATTTCATGTATGGGTTCATTTTGCTGAGCATCATGATAAGGTGCCATACAAAAATCTTGCATATTTTTTGTATTATATTTATGTTTTTGCTTAGAATTATAATGCACAAAGTTACACAATCTTGTTTAATAACCAAAATAAAAAGTTTCTAAACATCCTTTCATCCAAATATATATTTAGGTAGTGTCGGTTATTCTGAAGTGACCTATTTTCTTGTTTCTTCCTCTCTTTTTTTTTTTTCACTGACCATAATTTTGGCAAATCTAGTGTTCATGTTTTCACTTCTTTTTTGTGTTGATCTGAAATTGTAGCTAGGCAAATTGGGTTCGAGGATCCGAACGAGTGTCCTCAACTATGCAAGTTAGCAAATGATTACTTGAAGAAAAAAGAGGGATATGATAGCAACATATATGAGTATTGTGCCAATGACACTGAAGCAGAATTGCTATATGTCAAATTAGTTGAAGAGTTTGATAGATGTATTCTCAGTTACTTTGCTTTTCACTGGAGCCAAGCTTCTGTTATGATCAGCCAGGTGAAAAATTCTCATTTAGATTTACCCATTAAATTAATTACTGCTGACTTTTTTGTTTCTTTTTTTTTTTTTATATATTACACTGTTTTTTGTTGGATAATTGAAGGTGTTGGGTGCTGAAGATGCTGAGAGGAAAAAAAAGCTCAAAGATGCTATCATGGCAGCTACCAGGTAGAGTAGGAACACCTCTGTACATACATAACTGCCTTCTTGTTTTTATTCGTTCTTTTTTTTTTTTTTTTTTAAATGTGGGTTGGGAAGGAATTACTCATGATAGGACATTACCCTTAAATGGAGCTCATGGGGCGAGTGGATTAATCACTACTGTCGGCGATGAATACCCTGTTAAAACCAAAAAAAAAAAAGTACCACACTGATTGAGTAGTGAATTAGTGATATTACTATGAGCCTTCAACATCCAATCTTACTTTAATGAGCACATGTTTTATCAGGTAAGTATCTAATTAGTTATTGTTTCTGCGTTTAGGTTATATGAACGTGGTTTACTTTATAGTATTGAGTAAACAGTATGAGTGACTTTATTTTAAAAGAGGCAATTTTTACTGAAAAATAGTGACTTCAAAAATAAGGGTGTGACTTTTGGAAGAAATTTGGAGTATTTTTAAAATTTACTCACTTTTTTATTTCAGTGTTGAAATAATACTACTATAGACCAAGTGTCTACAAAGAAGGGGATTAGTTGTAATAATTGGTCAACGCACATTAAGCAATTTGTTTGACTTAATTTGATTGGATACCATGTTGAGCAGTTATAGTTTACCGGTTTATTTTAATGGAAAAAATAAAACAAAATACTGATCTGATAGGGAATAATCTTGAGTTAGGTTAGCAATCAGAATTAGTCCACAATACATGAATCGTGCATTTAGATAATTTATTTTATGTGTTGAATAGTTTGCTACAACAAATTTAGATTGAGCAGCCGTTTGGGGAAATAGTATAACACTAATACTAACTGCTACAATCTAGTTTATGTGATAAGTGTAAAGATATTATTTGGGATTTGTTTTTAGTTATTCTATTAATCTAGCTAATAACAAGATCGACGTTCTCTCTCCCTCCCTCTCTAAAAAAATCCTTACTCTACTTTTGAGTTTTAGGGGCTGCCATCAGCGATTTAACGCTGATGGTAAGCCCCAATCCCTTCGTTTTCCTTGTTTCAATTAGTTTTTTAGTCGATAGTTATCGAATAAATTCAGTCTCTCCTTTTGTGAGAGTTAGTTTGTCCCATTCATTGGCTCTGGTTATCTCTCATTTTTTGA
>BSSO01005966.1:0-12507 GCA_030267885.1 Mesembryanthemum crystallinum
AATTACTATATTGTCATTTTTATTAACCAATCTCCACCATTCCCCAATCCCATCATTAATGAATTAATAAATCAATTACTAAAATCCCTACCTATTCTCATATATACAACAAATAAGGGATTGGGAATTATAACTTGAACTCCCATTAAGTTCCCAACCACAAAACTCCCACCTCAAATCCCTCATGTTCGTATCCCACTTACCAAACGCCCGTTGGTGTGAACAAAAATAAAAAATAACCTCAAGGTTTGGAATTCAAATCTTAGTGTTTTTTTTGCTAAATTATTGAGGAATGGTACATGTGATACATGTTAATGTACGCGAGTTTAGTATCTTATTTGTTATGCCTTCTAAACTGTTGTATAGATTAGCATAAATGCTTACTATGTACCTCTTAAATATTCTAAACTTTATCAAGGATAAGATCCAATAGTTGGTCATATTCTTTCAGTGTCGACCATTGTAAAAGGACAATAACAAGAACAAAGCAATGAGCATGAGGGAAAATGAAAATAAGCAAACCTAAAAGAAAATTTTACTGAGATATTAATAAAATTCCGAAAAAATGATAAATAAATTTGAAATAAAAAATTATCAGAAAAAAGTGAGAGAGCGTTGTTGTTGTAGATGACAAAATTTGGGTATACAATAAAATATTGCATCATTATAATGAAGGTTTTGTTAGTTAGTTTGGGTTTTGGGATATTTGGTTTACCCACTCGGTAAATGTAGATAAACCACCCCCTATAAAAGGTAAATCCAGGTTTTTACCCCAATCATTAAACTAAATTTATTTTAAATTCCTTCTCTCCTATTTCTCCCCCTTTCAAAATTAACGATATTCTTTTACTATTACCTCCCTCACACACCCTCTATTCTTAAACCGCCTCACTGCCGCCACTTGGTCACTAGATGACGGCTAGCAAGATTCACCATTATCGGGGACCAAATTGAGTAAGGAGATGGAAACATTGGGGCCTTCGTGGTGAAATGGTGATTGTGTTTTTTATTTTTATTTTTGGGTAAAGTTAGCTTCATAAATTAGTGTTTCTTGGAACTTCAATAGATACCTTCCCCAGTTGCCTCTCTCAAAACTTGCAAAATTTTTGCCAAGAGCAATTACATTTGACAGATGGCTTCTTTCATTTATTTAAATAACTCCAAAAGAGGCTTTGATAGTGGTAGACCTCTTCTCTCCTTGGGCATAGGGTAGGTGCCCTGGTTGCCTTGGCCCAGGGCCTATAGTTAATTAATCGCCAAATTACCAGATGGGTATTTTTTATGACCACCCTTCGCCACTTGGGTATTTAAAAAAAACTACGGTGCCAAATGAGTATTTTTAATGGGACAAAAGCCCAGTCCAAAAATTCGCCGCCGTTGCCCAAAAGTTCAGTTATCCTATTTCTCAGATACTGAAATACATTTCCTTGTTATGTTTTTCACCTAAAATTACTTTAATCTCCCAAAAAACCCCCTAACTCCCAATTTCCATGAGTAAGAGAGAGAGAAAAAAGAGAGTTAGGGAGGTTTTTGGGGAATTAAAGTGACTTTCGGTGAATAAAAGTAATAAGAAAATGCTTTTTGCTATGAAAGAAATAGGATAGATGAAATTTGATCACCGGTGGCGAATTTTTGGGCCTATATGCGCTTTTAGTCAATTAAAAATACTCATCCTGGTCCTATTTTGCAGCAAGGAATGATTGATTAACTCATGCAACCACTTACCAAAAGTGAAGTTAAAAATGCTATCTTTGATTTTTCCTATTAAGGCTCCTGGCACTAATGGCTTTTCATCCTTTTTCTATAAGAAGGCTTAGAATATAGTTGGGGAGGATGTCTATAAGGAAGTTGCAGACTTCTCCAGTGGCAAGAAAGTACTTTGGCAGGTAAATTCTATAATTATTTGTGTGCTTCCCAGAAGAATTTTCAGGCCCATATATATTCTGTTGTTCAATTGTCTACAAAGCCATCAAAGTGATCTTTAAAATACTTCAAAGTGTGGTGGAGTATTTAATGAGGAAGGAGCAAGCGGTTTTTGTTAAAGGCAGAATTCCATATGATAATGTGTTTTTGGCTCAAGAACTAGTGAAGCATTATAGCAGGTGACGCAGGACAGGATACATTAATGCAGGACATAGGGGAAGGAGCTGAAAGAAGCCTTTGTTCAGCCCCAACATCAATCAACTCCATTTAGAAACTTTTGTTAGAAATGGTGAACAAAGAGTACTTGGGGAACTCTAGTGCAGATGGAGGCAATGTCATCCTCATTTCAGAGCTATAATGCAGTATCAAGGCTGTTAATAAGTGGTTATAAATGTCCAATTGATTAACCAATTATTATTTTGTGTTACTTTTAATGAGTATGTTACATGGTAAGGTGCTGCTCGTAAGCTGCTGGGACTCAAGCAAGCTGCTGGGACTTATGATTTTGTTACATGGTAATTAAGAGAGAAAGGATATTAGTCTATTCTCTCCACGCACCAGGACTGCCTTAGGTTGGTTGAAGGTTTCCTTGAGATGAAAAAAGCTTCCTATTGGCTGACAACAAGGGTATTTTTTTTTATATGTATTGCATCGGTAAAAAAATCTATGAAGGTTCATTGAGGTCCTCAATTGGCCCCTTAGGGAGCTAACTCCTGGCTTTGTTCCTGTTGGCCTCCACATCACCAAATGAGGTGGCCAGCAATTAAACCACACTGGAAGATCTAAGAACCTATTAATTTATATTCACATCACGTGACCATATAATCAACAAGTACATGAGACTAATGTACTTTTGATTATAATTAGTAAACTTTTGCCTATAAGGTCACATGTACTTTTGATTCTAACAAGTTTTCTATACATGAACAAAGTTTCGTACCATATATTGATTACAAATTCCATATTCGTTGAAGTTAGCAAAAAGCTCAATTCTTAGTTATTTACAAATTCCATATACAATAACTTTTTTTTTTTTTTTTTTAGTATGGTTTTCTCCATTATGAACATACTAGTTGTACGTCTCGTGCGATGCACGAATTAATGTTTATTTGTTTTATAAAATAAAATAAAAGTTTGACATCTAACCAAATGCAACCAAAATATCGATGACTTACTATGTGACATGTGCAGTACTATATAATGTGGTTATTAAAGTAAACACATAAGATTCAACTATCACGATAACTGTAATTATCAATAAACTAACTAGTTTACAGCATATAGGCAACACTGATCAAAAAATTAATGCTGCTAGCTATAGAGATCATTTGTTGGTGATACAGAAGGATATGTTGAATAATATGAAAAATCCCGAGAAAGTAGCTCTTGCAAATGAAGCTAAAGAAGAAATTCAGAAGTGGTATGATGTGTAGGAAAAGATCTTTAGGCAACAATCTAAAGCTCACTGGATTAAGGAAGGAGACTCCAACAACAAGTACTTCTTTGCTCATATGAGAGAGAGGTATTCTAGAAGTACCATCTGTACTTTGGTTGATGGAGGCAAATCTGTGATAACATTATTATTGGTCATGAGTTAGTGAAGGGATACACCAGAAAAGGTATCTATACTCGCTGTATGATAAAGGTAGATATTCAAAAAGCCTATGACTCTGTGGAGTGGGACTTTATTGAGCAAATTATGAAGGAATTGGGCATCCCCTATAAGTTGGTTGAGTGGATTATGACTTGCCTCAGAACTGCTAGCTACTCCATCATCATTAATGGAGAATACTTTGAGAGTTTCCCATCTACGAAAGGGTTGAGACAAGTTAGACCCTATCTCCCCCTTTCTCTTCACCATGGTTATGGAATATCTACACAAATCACTAGCTACTTTTCAGCAATAACCTGATTTCAACTACCACCCTAAGTGTGGTAAGCTCCATATTGCTCATATCTACTTTGCAGATGATCTTTTATTATTCTCAAGGGGAGATAGCATATCAGTTCAGCTCCTGAATCACAAATTCAATGAGTTCCTTGCTTCCTCTGGTTTGAAAGCTAATATGAATAAGAGTCAAGTTTACTTTGGTGGGGTTGCTAGAGAGGAGAAGCTTGCTATAC
This sequence comes from Mesembryanthemum crystallinum, assembly GCA_030267885.1. Taxonomy (NCBI): domain Eukaryota; kingdom Viridiplantae; phylum Streptophyta; class Magnoliopsida; order Caryophyllales; family Aizoaceae; genus Mesembryanthemum; species Mesembryanthemum crystallinum. Next base: position 4,048 of record BSSO01005966.1, read on the forward strand.
CGAGAACTCTCACTACCAAGAGGATTCTCTTCCTGTCAGATATTTGGGAGTCCCTCTTTCAACTAAAAAAACTCACTATATCTCAGTGCAAGCCTCTGGTGGAGAAAATACCCAGCAAAATACAACATTGGACTACTCACTTCCTGTCGTATGTAGGGAGAGTCCAATTGCTGGAAGCTGTAACATTTGGAATGCAAGCTTACTGGTCTCAACTATTCATCATGCCTCAAAAAGTGATCAAAGTCATCACTACTGCCTGCAGATCCTTCCTTTGGTCTGGTACTGCAACTACATCAGAAAGAGTCTTGGTGAATTGGAATACAATTTGCTTGCCTCAAGGAGCTGGGGGATTGAATTTGGTAAACCTTGCCATCTAGAACCAAGCTGCAGTCAGTAAACTATTGTGGGCTCTAAGTACTAAAAAGATTCTTTGTGGATTGCTGGGATCCATGGCTATTACATAAAGGGGAGGAACATTTTCCATATGGTAGAACCATCCCAAGCCTCTTGGATGGTAAAAGAAATCTTCCATATGAGAAAATTTATGAACAGATTTGGTGATTGGAATCAAGTGAGCAACAGGGACAAATTTTCCATAAAAAAGCTTATCTGGCCATGAGAGCGCCTGTGCCTAATGTGTCTAGCATGGCAACACCAAAAGCCACCTTCATCATGTGGATTGCTTTGCGTAGAAAATTGAGGACTAAAAACATCCTTAGACAGTGGGGAGTTCAGTGTGACCCAACTTGCCCTCTATGTTTGAATTCTGCTGAAGATATTGATCACTTACTTGTGACCCGCAACTACACTAGAGCAGTTTGGAGCTGCTTACTCAATTGGATCCAAGTAGATGAGACTGTACACACCTCCTGAGACCAGAGAATCCAATGGCTCACAAAATACACAAAGGGCAGAAGTGTCAAGGTTGATATACTGAAAATGGGAACAGCTGAATGCATCTATCATCTTTGGCTCGAGAGGAACAATAGGATTTTTAACAACAAAAACACAAAGCCTCACATCCTGCTGCAACAGATTATCTATACTGTGTGTGTTAGAGCTCAAAGCAGGAAAATGCCTAAGAGATTTTGTAGAGTTGAATTCTTTGTAAATTGTGTTTCTTTGAGCTGTGCTTAACTGTAGCACATGATGTAGGTGAGAGGAGGGAAACCCTTCCTATAAGGTGTGTCGCCCTCTCCCACTGATGCTGTACACAATTGAGCTTATCTTGTATATAAGGGTACTTCTATGTTTTGTAATGCCTATTTGGTAATTAATAAAATTTCTTCTTAATTGCCAAAAAAAAAAAAAAAAACTAACTAATCGTCTTATTTCAATATTTCTATAGGATGGTATGAGTGCATGAGTTTATTTGAATAGCAAAGTAAATATTTATAATAAATTTTCATTTATTTATTTATTATGTACATGGATGAACTATCTATTTAACTTTACAAATTTTAATTTAATTAAATTCATGAACCTACAAAATTAATTGCATGACATTGATGAACATGATGACGTGGCAATATTTTATGATATGGCAATAACTTTTGAGTGATGTGGTTGCCCACGTGTCAAGCACACAATTTGCACGATTCATATATATACCGTGCGATGCACAGGTTTGTTTGTTTTTTTCTTTTAAAGTAAAATATATCTATTAGTATAAAATAACAGATAAAACACGAATATAATCATCTTGCTACTATAAAGCTGTTCTCCCAAATATAAAAGCTCATAGTTTCGTACAGTAGGAGTATAATCTATTAAAGTATGCCCTATAACTAAAAGATAATAATGCTTGAAAAAAACATATGCTCATAAACTCATAATAATGCTGACAGTTACTATCTTTAATATGTAAGGTTTGTTTGGCTTCACAACTTCTCTTGGATGACTTGAGTGCATGCGTCTGATTATTCGATGGATTTGCATATTTTTGTAAAGAGGAAAAAACTATGAATTTGAATATTCATCTAATTGCAATGTATTACGATCACTGGTACATTTGACTATTTAATTCTGGCAGTACAATAACGCATTTATAAAGATCCAAGGCTTCTTATCATTTTTGTAGTGCTAGCTTGTTGGTGTTTGTTATACTCCCTTTGTCTCACTCAAACATTTCCAAACCAACAAAATCTTTGTCCCACTCAACAGTTCCCAAATCCCATTTCCCCCCCTTAAACTTCCCATATTTACCCCTCTTTTACTTCCCACCATCAATTAAATATTCCTATCTCTCCTCCCACTACCAATTAAATATTTTTATCTATCCTCTCACTACCAACTAAATATTCTTATCTCTATTTCCCTTTTAATTATTTTAATCATAACTCTTTCTCCTCTCCCTATCCCACACACAATATAATACTCTAACAATTTCAAGGGAAAAAGAGGTAAATTTTAACTTCCTAAAGTGCGCACCAAAAACGGTTTGATAACGTTTAAGTGGGATAAAGGGAGTACAAATTATAAATTTATGGCTCATTTTAATTGTAGTATTAATTTGTGACACTTATTTTGTTCAAGATACATGCATGAACTAACTAATTCATCTCATTATTTTTTTGTTAGTTACATGCAATCAAGTTAAGACTTATGACTTGTAGTTTTAATTTGACATAATGACATGACAAAACTTATGACTTGGCAAAACTTGTTGCGCAAATTATATGTTGCACCCGAGTCTACCATGCTAGGTGCACCCGGGTGCCAAATGCTGCCGTTTTGTAACTTTTGCTCACTCCGCAACTTGCAGTAGGGGATATAAAGGTAAGGCGCTTAATTTATTTGTAGAACAATCGTAGCTCACCTGGTAGTGCTATTGCTATCTAATTGTTGTCCATAGTCATGTGATTGAATCCCCTTGCTGCAGTTTACTTTTCTTCTTTTTTGATAACTTCTTTTTGCCCCTTTTCCCTAGTTTGTACTCCCTTCGTACTCTTCAAACGTTTACAAACCATTTGGGCACGAAAATTAAGATAGTAAAAGAGGGGGGCTTTGTTTCCAATAAAGCCCCTAATGGTTTAACAAATTTACAATGAGAGAGGAAATTAGTATTTTATAGAGAAAAGTAGATGAGAGAGAGTGTGTTTTAATTAAAAAAATGTAAGGATATGTTTATGGTGGTTAGAGAGAGAAATGAAAGGGAATAAAAAATTAGTTTAATTTGTAAAGTTGATTTGATAATTGAATTTTTAATTGTTTAAAGTAGATATTGGAGGGGTATTATGGAGAGGAGTGTGTGTAAAATTTGGTTTGTAAACATTTGAGAGTTACTTATTTTTTGATGGTTTGTAAACATTTGAAAAGTACGGAGGGAGTAATTTGTGTTAAGAGAATTTCTCCCTAGTTTTGTAATTTGTGCTACGAGAATTCCTTCTTGATCATTTTTTCTCAATTAGTTTCTAACTATTATGTTTAATAATTTATTTTTCAACTTTCTTTTCTTCTTTTTTTGTAACTTTTTCTTCCCCTTTCTTCCTAGATTGTATTTATGTTACGAAAATTCCTTCTTGATCATTTTTTTGAGGAAAATTGGTTTATAATAATCTCAACTATTAGTGGATTGCAGATAATAATCCCAACTTTACAAATTGCGTAGAATAATCCGAACTATTAACATTGTTGCAAGCCGTGCACCAGGATTAACGCCGTTAGGTTTTCCGTTACTAGATGCTTATGTGGCACATAAAATAATTTTTTTTTCCAGTAATATGACTTTGGTTCTAAGTAAGGAGTTTTAAAGAAAAAAAATAATGTACTAGTAAATATTAAGAAATTAAAACGAAAAATAACAAAAGATATAATGTTAAAAAAAATCTAAAATTATTGCCACGTATGATGTCTATGACGGAAAACATAACGGTGTCAAGTTGGGTGCATCGCTTGCAACAATGTTAATAATTTGGATTATTTTATGCAAATTGTAAAGTTGGGATTATTATCTGCAACTCACTAATAGTTGGGATTATTATAAACCAATTTTCCTTTTTTTAAATTGGTTTCTAACGATTATGTTTAATAATTTATTTTTCAACTTTCTTTTTCCAGTGATAAATTATTGATATTATGGATATTAAAAATACCTGTGTACCTCAAAAAAATAAAAAAAATAGTTACAGGATAAAGGGTTCACCTTTTTTTCAAAAAAAAAAAAGAGTCACCACTTAATTTATTTATTTATGTTAAACTATGGGTTTAATTTTTTTGTTAGCTTTAGTTTCATTTTTGTTAGCTTTAGGCTCACTATTTTGTTATTATTGTTATTTTATTATTATGTTTATTAAATTATTTATGTTAAACTGCGGGTTTATTTATTATAGCTTTAGGTTCACTATTTATTGGGTTTAGGTTCACTTTTTGTTGGCTTTAGGTTTACTTTTTTGTCATAGTGTTATTTTACTAATATGTATAGGTATGAGCATGGGTACCGGGTACCCAGACCCGGTCAGGACCCGGCGGGTCCAGACTTAGTCCAACTAGGACCAGTTTCGGTTCTAGAAAATCGGTCCCGTTACCAACCGATTCTAAGATTGGGTACCAATTTTCCATACCCGTTACCCACTGGGTACCCGGTTGTACCAGTTCCAACAATTGGGTACCCGGTGGAACCAGTAATGGATACCCATACTCGGTTTGGAATTGGTCTTAACCTCAATTAATTTTTTTTTATTTTTAAAAAAAAAGTTGGAATAAATATACAGAATTAAAAATTGTTATTTACATTTATTTTAATTCATCACCATATCCATTAGATTTGCTAAAATTTTATTGGAGTTAGTTGAATGTTTATTGTTCATGACCATTAATTATACATAAGAAATAATATTCATTTTGTTTGTTTTCTTTTTAGTTAAAATATACTATATCATAGGCATTAACGTTATTTTACTAATTTTCTTTTATTTCATTACCCAATAGCCATTAATTTTGCACATTAATCCAAGTTATTTAAATATTCATTGTTCATTTGACTACAAATTTGATAAAATGTTTATACTTTTGTGATTTTCTAGTTCAACTTTAAAATGAAACATGTAAATGGATACTACTATACTTAATACTAGAAGTCAGTTTCCCAATATATGCTAGTTAGGTTGTATAAAAGGTAAAAAAAAAAAAAACGAAAAAAAAAGAAAGAAAAATACAACCGGGTACCCGGTCTTGGAACCGGTTCCAACCAGTTCCAAGATCTTTGGACCCGATAACAACCAGTTCCAATACCAATTCTCAGGATTCAGGACCCGATAAGACCAGTTCCAACACCAATTACAAGTATTTTGACCGAGTACCCGTTTGTGCTCACCCCTTTATGTTTACTAATTTATTAATGTTAAATTGTGGGTTCAATTTTCTTCAACTTTAGGTTCAATTTTTTTTAGCTTTAAGTTCACTGTTTTTTTTTCTTATTGTTATTTTACTATTATGTTTATTAAATTATTTAGGTTTAAACTACGGGTTGATTTTGTTTTAGCTTTAGGTTCACTACTTAGTGGCTTTAGGAGGTTCACTGCTTCTTGGCATTAGGTTCACTGCTTCTTGGCATATTGTTATTTTACTATTATGTTTAATTATGGTAAACTGAGGGTTCATTTTGTTTTAGCTTTAGGGTCACTTTTTATTGGCTTTAGGTTCACTTTTTTGTCATAGTATTATGATTACTAATTTATTTTACATTAATCTAATGCTAATAAAAAAAAATTGTGGGTTCATTTTTTTTTTTTTTTTGTTAGTATTAGGTTCACTATTTTTCATATTGAGATTTTTTTCCATTTTACTAATATGTTTATTCATTTATTTACGTAAAGTTACAGGTTCACTTTTTTGTAAGCTTGCGGTTTAGTATTTTGTAAGCTTTATGTTCAAGTTTTTGTAAAGGTTCACTTTCGTAAGCTTTAGGTTCAATAATATATAAGCTTTAGATTGAATATTTTATAAGCTTTAATTTCATTAATTTATCTGTATTAAATTGTATGTTCTTTTTTTTTTTTGATAGAAGATAATTGTATGTTCACTTTTTTTTTTTTTTTTTGTAATTTTTAGGGTTATACAATTTTTATTATTGCTGATAAAAAAATGTCATTCAAGTATAGGAGTAAATTTCACAATTTATTTAAAATTGCTATTAATATAGATAAGTATTTGTAATATAGTATATGTATATGAATTTGGGAAGTCTTCTCTTAACTCATACCAAGAAGTAACGACAACAGGAAAAAAAAAAAGAAAAAGAACGAAAAGAAAAAAAAAAAAAAAACAAAAAAAACGCAGTGCCAGGGCTCAAACCTTATCCCCCTTCAATGAAGGATACCTTTAGCACATGTTCGTTACCATTAAGCTAAACAAGTCCAAGTATATTTTAGTGATGCAATTATTATATGAAGCGTTTTGTAGCCCAGAGACAACAAAAAAAATAAAATAGAAAAGCGCGCGGGCCTAAAGCCCATCATTGGCGTTGGGCTTTGACCGTACGGGTGTATGATACTCGGTAGACTCAGGTCTACCTTATAAGAATTGGGTGACGTGGATGTTTATGTGTAAAGCTCAGAAAGTTTATAATTCATTTATATAGGATCATTTTTAAAAATTCATCACTCATAACATACATATTCATTACTCATTAATAATATGGCCTAAAGTCTTAGCCCTTGACTTTTAAAATTGGATGGCCTGGATTTTAAGTTCATATAGTTATTTGCACCTAAGAATAGTATACACTCATTGGATGACCTGGATTTTATGTTCACACACACATATATATAAGGTAATTTTCACTCCACCCTTTGAAGTTCAGGAAAATATCATTCAACCTTGTGTGTTATTAAAAATGTCAGTCCACCCCCTTGAAGTATTGGGGTGGACTGATAATTGCTAATATCTCTTATTAAAACCTCATTAACAATAATACAAATTGAAAAATATGTTATTTAAACTATATATTTATTTAAACAGAAAATTTCAATGTCTTTATATACTTCATATAATTATTTCTTTAAAATTTCAAAGATGTACTTGAAAGTTTGATCACTCAAGTGAGATTATACAAGGCACAGACATCCATTTTGTAATACTCCCTCTGTTTTTTTATAAGTGTCATTTTCGTTTTTCGAGGTCGAACTTTGACCTTGAATATCTTTTAAAATAGAAATTATAAAAGTATTATATTATGAAAGTACATCTCGTTACGAATCCAACAAATATTTTTTCATGTTGTGAATCAAAATACTATTTTCACAAATCAATGGTCAAACTTGGACACAAAAATCTAAAACGACATTAAAAAAACGGAGGGAGTAATATTTTTGTATACTTGAATTTTGGTGCTATATTTAATTGAATTTTTTTTTTAGATTATATTAAATTGAATAATTTAATTTTGCATGCTCTCACATCAATGCCATGCAAAATAAAATGAAAACTAAATCAACGCTCTTTGTTAACAAAATTAAAAGTACCGCTAAATTTTTGAGCAGTAGAATTTTTTTTTTTTTAATGTAAAACCAACCACAACATATTTATTTCAATGTTTAAAGTATGGTAAGAAAATTCATGAAAAGGGATTAAAAATATATAAGACATGAAAATTATAATAATGTGATTAAAAAAGAATTTTATTTCAATAAAATATTATGGGTAATATTCCGAAAGTGTGTGTAATATTCCGAAATTATTTATTTTATTTCAATAAAATATTATATTTTATAAAGCAATATTTTGGAAATTAATTTTATTTGGATTTTTAATGAAACTCATATATATGATTATATAATCTTAATATGTGGTCATTACTAATTTTATTATGGGCTTAAATTATGGTTTTGATTATGGGTAGTAAGGTTTGGGTTTTAGTTGGGAATACCCATTGGGTTTGGTAAATTGTACATAAGCCCACAAGAAGTTGTTTTGTTTCTTAAAAAAAAAAACAAAAACAAAAACAAAAAAAACAAAAAAACAAAAAAAAAGTGTAAATTAGTTATGATGGTCAAAGGTCACGTGAGTAAGCAGCCAAGGAAAGAAAAAAAAAAAAGATAAAAAACAAAGAGGGAAATGAAGTTTTAAACGGAAAAAAACCAGTTAAGCACTATTCATCTTTTTGCAACGCCCCAAACGGTCATAACCATAACTCAAGGAATTATGGCCCATCTTCCCCTCCCTTTCATCAATGTTTTTTCATTTACAATTAGCCCAAATCAGCCTATAAATAGTGCTTCAATCATCCTACCAATGATTCATTCCAATCAAACATTCACCATCTCTCTCTCTCTACAATAGTAGTCTCTCTATCTCTAGTTGCTCCGGTGAGTTTACTCCGCCACCAGCAGCCCCGAGAAGGCTCTCTTAGCTCCTCAAAGTCTCCTTGCCTCTCGTTTTGATCAGTTGTAGCTTGAAGTAAGTTGTTCATTCTTGTTTAAAAGTTTAATTTTCATGGTTGTCGAGCCACTTTCGGGTCGT
>BSSO01005967.1:0-12507 GCA_030267885.1 Mesembryanthemum crystallinum
TAGTTGCAGCTACACCGCTTCAGTTGTATCTGATTTTTGTACTTATTGTACACGTTAAAAGTATTAATGGAAAAGCTCAATACGGAAACCTACAAGTCTTACTCTTTGACACGCGGCCGGGTTTACGTAGCATGGTACTCTCGAGTCTACGATATAATTTGCCCCCTCACGGAATATTTATCGATTTAATTAATTTTTTTGTATTGAAATATTAATCGCTTTACAATTTTGAGAAATTATTGATTTTCTAGTTTTTTTTTTTTTTTTTGACTTATCAGTGTGATTTATTACTATTTAGTTTTTGATCCCATACGTTGCACATCTTCATATTAATGCACTCATACAACAAATATATTGTAATGAGAATAATAGACCTACTTCTATTCCTTTTATTCTAATTCTCTCTTTTTGTTTATTATTTTATAACACGTTATCAGCACGATTCACTATCCCTAACTAATTTTTCTATTTTACAGATCTCACTTTGTACGTTTGAATCATCTAATCATCTTAAAACTTTCGCTACTAACATGAATACCGCATTGTTGCAATTTAGCCCCACGATTTGATCCATTCACTCTTCATAATTATGTGCTTCTCCAATCCATCGTTGGTGCATTAGTGACTTCTACTAATTGTGTGCCTCGATTTGTGTAGCAATTTAATTTTTTTTTCTTGCTTAATATCTGAATTGCATATTTTTCCTTCAATGGTACAGTAAGTTGTTGATCTATTAACGCTTAAGTGCATTACGCTTCATTATCTAACCGGTCATAATAAGGTCTATCAATATACGATACTTTATTGTGAATTTATATATATGCAAATTGTATTATTACTTTAGGTACCACACCGTGTCATCCCATTCTCTCTCCAGGAACTCCCCGCTCTTTATGACGAGAAAGACACGAACTGCCGCTAAGGTTGGCGCTCCCCCGGCGTCCAGTAGCACTGATTCTCAGCATACGCAACCACCAATCTTGGAAGAGGAAGATCGACCTATTCTGGCAAATGTAGCACGAAACGTAACTGAAACGATGATGGCAAATTTGAATCAAATAGCATATGATTTATTTGATTGATGGTGGTAGAGTTTCAGCTCAGCAACAAGTAAATGAATGGATCCAATTAATGCATGGATCTGATCGTTGAGAATCGTGGGCTCAGGAAGTTGAAAGGGAAGAAGCTCCAGTGGAAGAACAAGCCCAGGCAAGTAAACCTCCATGTATTTGGGACTCGTTTGATGTTTCGAAATTGAGAAATGTTGGATATAAAATGGATTATGTGCAACCTGATGTTAAAGAACGATCACCTGTGGGGAAAATTAATTTTGAAGATATTCATTTTAAAGTGATGTAATGGCAATCAGCCGTAGTCGGCTATGTTATGGGGGCTAGTCATCATCTAGTTGTGTTATCTAGTTTCCTTAGGAAAATATGGGGTCAATTTGGGATTTCTAAGATTGTTATGCTTGAAACTGGAATCACTCTAGTTTGATTTGTTCAGTGGAGAAAAGAGATGAGGTCTTGCAATGTGGCATACATCATTTTGACAGAAAATCACTATTAGTGAAGGCATGGCAAGATCTAGGACTTGGAATTGTCTAAGGTGGTCATAAACACAGTTCCTGTATGAGTTAAACTCACTGGACTTGATGTTAAATGCTGGGGACGAGCTGGATTGAGTAAAATTGGCAGTCTTATTGGAAAACCTGTCATGGCTAATAAGAATACTGAAGCAAAAAATATGTTGAACTTTGCTAGATTCCTCATTGAGGTTGAAGTGGGAGCAGATTTTAAATCTATGGTGTTTCTTGAGAATGCGAAAGGTCAGTGGGTGGAGAAATCAGTTGAGTATAAATGGAAGCCTGTTATAGGTAATTTTCGCAAGAACCTGGGACATAGTGAGCTGGAATGTAGAAAGAAGCATAAGAAGGTATAGGGGGTCAAAGAGCCTAAGACACAAAAGGTTTGAGAAAATGATGAAATGGAACCAACTCATGATACAACTATTGATATCAAAGAGCTATTAAAAGGAACAGAAGTGGAATGGAAAGTTAGGAGTTCTAAGATGAAACCATAGGGTAAACCTGCTACCCCTGTATCAAACCCACTTGAAGTACTTAATGTTGTGGAAGAAACTCGAAATGCGCCCCCTGAAATAGAGCAAGGTCTTCAACACTGTGAACGTATCCTCCCTGATGGGCATGGATAGCATCACAAGCTGGAATGTAAGAGGGCTTAATATCCCAAATAATCAAAGAAAAATCCCTTGCTCTCTTTGGGAAAAATATGAAATGTGGTCTAATTGGCCTCTTGGAAACAAAAGTAAAGAAGAATAAGCAAGTAGGCATTGCCAGTAGAATGATGGATGGCTGAAATCACCTTTAGATTGTGAACAACACCCTAATGAGAGGGTATGGGTTTTCTGGAGACCTGATATTTACAAAATGGTTCTTTTTGAAGCTACTGCACAGTCAGTGACCTTTGATGCTACTCACCTGCCCTCAAGATTGAATTTAGAGTCTCTTTTATCTATGCCTTCAACCAGAGGAAGAGAAGAGAGACTCTTTGGAAGCATTTGGTTGATATAGCAAACTGTAATAAACTATGACTAGTGGTTGGTGATTTTAACTGTCTTCTATCCATGGAAGGGAAGATTGGTGGCAGCCCTGTATGTCCTCAAGAGACTGAAGAACTCAATGAATGTCTTAGAACTATCATCTTGAGGAATTGGGGTATGATGGAAGCTGTTACTCTTAGAATAACAAGCATGAACCATGTGAGATCCTATTTTCTAAAATTGACCTTGCCTTTGCTAATGTATTGTGGTTCTTAGCTCTTAACAATTGTAGAAGCGGAGAGGATTTTTGACCATTGTCCTATTGTGGTCAAATTATGTGAGTATGTGCATGTACATACTCCTTCTAGATTCTACAATACATGGGTGAAGTGTGACAAGTTTGAAGATGTGGTGATGAACAACTGGAATCAAAGGGTACAAGGCTCAAAAATGTTTGTTATTACTTGAAAACTGGGAATGCTCAAGAAACTTCTAAAGAACCTAAAGAGACTCTCCATGGGGGATATTGAATACAAGCTCTCTCAAGCTAGAGACAGACTCCATCAAGCTCAAGCAAGTCTTCACAATGACCCTTTAAGTGTTCCACTCCAAGCTGTAGAGAATGAAGCCATATCTCATTTCACAGAAGTCTCTAATATGGCTGAAGTTTTCTACAAGCAAAGAAGCAAAGTTAATTGGCTCAATCAAGGGGATCAGAGTACAAAATATTTCTTCTCCATCATCAAGATCCGAAAGCAGAAAAATAGAATTTACGAACTCTATGATGAACAGGGGCACCTCATGAAGACTAGTAGGAAATCTCTAATAATATTGTGAAGTTCTATAAAGGAATGTTAGGTGATTGTGAGGAAGAAAGAATGCAAGCTAGCAGCATAGTATTTCAGCACGGTAACACATTAAACACGGATAAAAAAAGCACTCTTTATCAAACCTTTCACTTCTGAGGATGTGAGGAAGGCCAGTATTTTCAATTGATAGCAACAAAAGTTCGGACCTGATGGTTATGGGGATGAATTTTATAAGAAGACCTGGCATTTGATTGATAAAGATGTCTTTGATGTCATTCTACAGTCCTTCTCAGCTAGCAGAATCCTGAAGCAGATTAACTCAACCACTCTTACTCTCATTCCTATGAAGGATCCCCCTCAATTAGCAAGGGATTTCAGACCAATAGCATGTTGCAACATGCTCTATGAAATCATCTCTAAGATGATTTGTGAAAGATTGAAGCTGGTTCTACCTTCTTTTTATTGATATTTCTCATAATACCTTTGTTGCTCAAAGGTCCATTCAAGACAACATTATGGTATGTCAAGATCTCCTTAGACATTACAATAGGCAAAATGCTTCTTCTAGATGTCTCATAAAAATAGATATTAGGAAAGCATATGACATAGTTAGATGGGAATTTGTGGAGGAAATGCTACTTGTTATGGTTTCCCACCTACTTTTGTTAAGTGGATTATGATGTGTGTGACCTCTCTTACATACTCAGTTGCTCTCAATGGTGGTTTGAATGGTATTTTTGAATGTGGAAGAGGGTTGAGACAAGGTGATCCGATCTCACCCTTGTTATTTGTAATGGTGATGGAGTTTTTGACTAGAACCCTGACGATTGCTAGCTGTTTGCCTGACTTTAGGTACCACCCCGTGTGCAAACAAATGCAATTAACCCATATTACTTTAGCTGATAATCTAATGATTTTTACCAAGGCTCATGTACCCTTCGTAAGAAGAATAATGGAAAGCTTAGGTTACATCATGAAAGATATTAGTTTGGCTGTGAGTGATAGCAAATCTTGTATGTTTATTCCAGGTGTGAAGGAGGAAATTGCCTCTGAAATTTTGCAAATTACAGGCTTCTAAAGAGGATCTCTACTCAAATAATTGAGGGTACCATTGTCATCAAAGAGATGGAAAGCAGCTGATTGTCAGGTAGTTGTTGATAAAATCCTTGCCAGAACTAACTATGGGGCTAATAAATACCCTCATATATGGACTCCAACTGGTGCAATCTGTTCTCTTCTCCATGCAAGTTTATTGGACTTCTATCTATATTCTCCCTTATAGCATTATCAATAAAGTCACTCAAGCATGCTGCAAATTCCTTTGGGGTAAAATGCAGAAAACTCATCACTACTCCCCTGTATCTTGGAAGGATATCTGTCAACCTAAGAGACAAGGTGGTCTGGGTGTCAAGAATACTGAGCTCTGGAATGTTTCTGCAATCTCAAAGCACATTTGGAATGTTAGTGCTAAGAAGGACTCGCTATGGGTAAGGTGGGTTAATGCAATATACTTAAATGAGTGATCTTTTTGGGATTACTCTCCTCCTCCAGATTCTAGTTGGTATTGGAGAAAATTAAACAAACTCAAATTGAAGATTAATAATGGGTTTAGTTTTCATAACTCATAGTCTGGAAGTCCAAGTGGCTCCTTCACCATTGCTAGTTGCTTTAAGATGCTTTTGCCATCTCATTCTCATTACTCTACAGCTCCTCTAATGGAGTAAGTTCAATGTCCCAAGGCACACATTTATTCTTTGGTTAGCTAACAAGAATAAACTGTTGACTAGAGAAAGGATGCTGAAAATGAATATGCATATTCAAGACCCTGCTGACCGCCTGTGTGGCTCACCATTGGAAACTCTAAATCACTTAATGAGTGAATGCAGTTGGACTAGACAAGTATGGAAGTCTTGCTCTGACTAGACAAAAATGTAGTATAGTAAGGATAAGAATTGCAGTACATAAATGAGAGCATATACACTGTCTGGAGAAGGATAGATAGGAGAAGCCAGTACAACAAGACAAGAAAATATGTATACTATGCTACTCTTGCAGCCCTAACCTACTACATCTGGCAATACAGAAATGAGGCTAGACTCAAAAATTACTTGCCTAGACCAGAAGAGGTGATGAGAAGACTGAAGAAGGAAATGCAACTCAGAATCTCTTGTATCAAATGCAAGAAACAAGCTGATGAGCGTTGGATAAAACTCTTAATTTGATTTACTCTCTTTTAGATTAAAGTATTGTAATCTATAAAGGCTTGGGGAAGCCCTTCCTAGAAGGTAGGCCCCTCCCTTTGTAGATTTGTAATAGTTAGGAATTGTATGAACCCTATTTGCTTGTTTTTGGNAAAAGGCCTGCATTGCTGCTTGTATAGCATCTATGGTTTACCATACATGGAATGCAAGGAAATGCAAAGTGTTTCGACAACAACAACAGAAACCTGAAGCTTGCTTTGAGCTGCTCAAAATGGAAATTAAAATTAGAGTTGCCTTTATTCTAGAGAGGAGAAATAAATGCAATGATTTGACTTTCTTCGATCATATTGTAAGTAGATAAGTATGTGATATTTTACTTTGATCTTTTCTGGATAAGAGTTAATCATCTAGGCTGTATCTAAACTTATCTTTCAAGAGGGTGTCACATCGACATCACTTAGATAATGGAATAAATTACCATTTTTCAAATAAAATAAAAAATTGTATTATGACTTGATTTTCATGATCTAATACTAGCTACAAGTTACTGAACATGACTATTGGGAAGTCAACAACAAATTATAGCTATTGTATTACATTGCGCAAGATAGATGCTCTAATAAGATTCAACAAGTTATATATTCAGGTAAGTTTTGAAAATTTCATTATGCATCTGATCTTATCGTATTATACCAGGGGCCTCAATTAGTTTTGTAGTATGAAAGGGTATTGAAATAATATTTACAACTCAGTGGGGAGTTTCTCCCAAAAGATTCAATCTTTATGATTTGACAGTAGAACCAATTATCTAGTATTTATTGGGTGCTATTTTTTTCTAATAAAAATGGAGTATTATTTATTTGTTTTGCTTTCTATTTTCATAATTAGTAAGATATCAATACCGTAGCTATTTAATTTTGGGATCTGTGTTACTTTAGCAACTATGTTACTACTGGATTCTGACAAAGCCATTAATTGCTTGTTCACATAAACTTGAAAAATTAATTGTAAAGGTTAAAATTTTGGTGGCTTTTGATATTAAAGTTATATGCTTTTATGCTTGTGTATGATTGTTACAATTTATGAGTATTGTTAGTTGCATATTCATGATGATCTAATAATTTAGTCGATGAATTCTTGTTTGAGCATGACAATTATATTTTTGACATTCATATTCCATATACTTGAAATTTAACTTCCACTTTTTGATTGTTGGTGTAGCTGTAAGATTATTTGATATTTTGACCTATTTCTTGCCTAGCATATTAGTTATATCGACTAATCGTAGATGTTCAGCATCGCTCGACATTTAATTTGTATACTAGCTCATTATTTACAATTACTTTTCCATTAATATGTAGGGATTTCAATGGATCGGATTTGGATCGGGTGGACCATGATTCACTCCATCCGCGAAATCCAATCCATCCGCGACCCGCAAATCCGGCAATCCGAATCCGATCCATCCGTCATACGTGGATAAACGGATGGATCATGTGATTAACGGTTTAATAGCATATAATAATTTTTTTAAACCTGTATAATCAACATTTGAATTGTCACTCTTTGACATTCATGCAATTTTTGGATTATGCCATTCATGGTCAATATTTCTAATACAAAGCTACAATATTTGTAATACAAAGAATTTACCATTACTCTAGCCCAACTCAACATACCCATTTACCATTACTCACCAAATTATTGACGACAACAACAATAACAATACCATTACAATTATTACTATTATATCAATCATTACCATTCACAAGCACAAGCATCATTACCACTACTCACAAGCAGAAGCAGTAGTATTGAGATAAAAGCAAAACCACAAGGTTACATTTTAGTTTCAAGCATACAAAGAATAGAAGAAGCAGAACTAGAATTACAAGCAAAAACATAAGAATTACACAGACCCAATAGTATTGCTGGGAGGTTGGGCCTTAGTATATTATTAATTTTTTTTTATTAAACGGATGGCGGATGGATAAACGGATTGGGTAATCGGGTGGAAATGTTTCACCCAAATCCGACCCGATCCGCCATATAATCCATCCACCATCCGCATAACAATCCATTTATTCAGATTTTTATACATATATTCAGGTTGGGTTAATCAGATATCTGCGGATCAACGATTCGTTTACATCCCTATTAATATGTATCGCCTCTGTCAAGTGAAGATCTTGTCAATGCACTTTGGCAAGAAGTATAAGGACCTTATAAGTAAAGATGTTTTAATGCCTTAAAGGCTTACAAATTGGGATGATGTACTCACAATAACAAGCTAGTACAAGTTTTGGCTCAGAAGGCCATCCCTATAATAACAGTTAGTGGTCATGCAGACCACAAAGTGGCATATGAAATGGAAATAAAAGTGTCAGTTTGAAAAAAAAATATATTATGTGAATTTGCTCCGATTTAGATTTTTATGATTATAGATGTTCAAAGATCTAAACCCGATCATACATGACACGTTGTGTTGGAAAGAAGTGGTAATTTGTGGTCCTGAATACCACCATGCGATATTCAACGCATAAACCAGTAGTATGTCATTTTGGGCCAAAAGTCCCATAAAGGAAAAATATAAAGTAAATCTTACAAGTATGACACAAGCCTTTGACCCGAAGTCCAAGGTTGAATTGTACAACAGATGTATTATTCTTTGTTTGTGCTTAGAATTATAAGGCTTGAGCGTGTAGAGTTACATAATTGTGTTTCAATGACACGAAGATATATATTATTGTGTTTTAACAATGGATGTGAGGAAAAGGGGCAGATAGTATGTGAATATATGATTTTTATTTTTCCTATATAAGGTTGTAAGATGTGAGACAAATTGTTCATCTATATTAATGACTTTGTTCTATGCCAATAGACATATATTTACAAGTTTGACAATGGACATATATTTACAAGCTTAACAAGTTCAATAACTGCTCCATAAGAGCACAAGTCATGTACAAGTGCAATAGATGCTCCATAAGAGCACAAGTTACGTACAATTTCAATAGATGCTCAAAAAGAGCATAATTATTTACAAGTTCAATACATGCTCCATAAGAGTACTAACTATCTTCCATGAAAAAAATCAGTTAATTGTCTTGCCATTATAAAGGAGACACTGGTTTATGTCTCTATGTCACATCATAGGTCTGCCCAGAATCACATGTATATGGCTATGCCAATGGTGAATATATTGAGCAGTTACTAACCAGAAGTTAGTTACAAGAAATATTTTGTAACACCCCAAGTCACACATCGGAGAAATATGTGGATTGTGAATGGTTTATAAGTGGTCCCACCTTTTAACTTAAATAACAAGGCCTTCCCCTTTTGGGCTTAAGTGGCCCCTTTGATAGGCCCATTGGGGGACTTCCCACCGTTGTGGGTTGTGTTGTGGCGTTAGTTGGGTTGGACTGTTACTGTTGGTATCAGAGCAACCTTGCTACCGTGGGCTGAGCCTGTGGGTCAGGAGAAGAGCCCAGGTCAGCTGTCACCTAGCAGGGATAGGTTCTGGGGCCAGATGAGGGACTATGGCGCAACGAGTACGTTGCGTTCTTAAGTCGGGGAGTTTGTAACACCCCAAGTCCCACATCGGAAGAATGTGAGGATTGCGAATGGTTTATAAGTGGTCGCACCCTTGAACTTAAACAACAAGGCATTCCCCTTTTGGTCTTGAGTAGCCCCTTCTTTAGGTCCATTTTGGGAATTCCCATCGTCGAGGGTTGTATTGCGATGGTTGTTGGGCTAGATTGTTACAATACTATAACAGTCCAGCCCAACTAACGCCACAACACAACCCACAACATGACAAGTCCCCCAATGGGCCTATCGAATGGGCCACTTAAGCCTAAAAGGGGAAGGCCTTGTTGTTTAAGTTGAAGGGTGGAACCACTTATAAACCATTCACAATCCACATATTTCTTTGATGTGTGACTTGAGGTGTTATAAACTCCCCCACTTAAGAACGCAACTTCCTCGTTGCGCCTTGGGCTCTCATATGGGCCCAGAACCCACCTTTTCTAGGTGGCAGCTTACCTAGGCTCTCCAGGCCCACATGCTCAACCCACGGTCGTAGGGTTGCTCTGATACCAATTGTAACAATCCAGCCCAACAACCATCGCAACACAACCCTCGACGGTGGGAAGTCCACAAATGGGCACATAGAAGGGGCTACTCAAGCCCAAAAGGGGAAGACCTTGTTGTTTAAGTTGAAGGGTGTGACCACTTATAAACCATTCACAATTCTCACATTCTTCCGATGTGGGACTTGGGATGTTACATGTTTATTGGATGTGATGAATTAGACCATCGGGGTATGAATTTACCCGTTTTGCGAACCTGAAGTTTCTCTTGAATCAAAACATATAACTGTGCTCATGCTCTCTTGTGTGACATTTGTATTATGCTTAAGGGCAAGACTTAACATTGAGATTGAACGTCATTATGAATAGTGAGTTTATTTTTAAGTTGAAAAGGAGAAGAGATCATGACAGATATTTGCATGATAAAATATAAAGTGGCCAGAAGCTCACTTAATTGAGTTGTATTATTGATCATTGTATCAAATTTGATCTCATTTATGGAGCAGTCTATATATGTGCACAAAGAAAACCAACTGCAAATTATGATACTCCCTGAAACTATGTTCTCCATTAACGAACTAGCCAATTACAACTCATCAAGTAGAAAAGAGTAAATTGTGGATCTAAGTTCAAAGTGATTTAATTAAAATGCTTCATAACTATTGAAAAAAATAATTTTTCCCACCTTAGGGGGAGAATAACAGGGGGAAGGTGGAGAAAACAAAAACATACATTAAGTATGTACATTATTGATCCCCAACTGAACTACAAGTTTAGGATATCATACAAAACTGAGGTTCATATATAAATGCACATCAGCTTCATTTCAAACCTCTATAACCATTATATGCTCAAGCGTGAATTTATATGATTTGACTAAGTACACAATGACCCTTTCGAAGGCATTAGAGGTGCAAATTGGTTATAAAGATGTTAAGAAAATTTAGACATCTTGCCAACTATATTAGAATGTGTATATCTGAAGCATAGTATGTTAACTTTCATTGCAAAATTGTATTCAGTTTCAGCATGAAAGTAGTATTAAGCAAATGGCAAGTTATGCAGTTGGTACTCTTAAAGTGAGTTTATTTATGAATAAGTTTTTACAACTTATGAAATAACCCTGGAGAGATATATATCTGAATTAAAATAGATGGCCTACATTGGAAAAGGAAAAGGTACCTCCTAATGAATACTAAGATATCATTGATCAGTATTGATAGAAAACAAAAATAGAGATGACTATAAGATCTCTACAAATTATCATACCGGTATAATATGGAAACGATATGCATATGCAATGTGAGATATACATACAAATAGGGATCATATATCCGAGTCCATCTAAATGTCAACATATTGTTGATTAGAATTTGAAACTAAGCGCGCTCATGGACCTGCAGTCCAATTACTGGGCTTGGTAATTAAACTGTACAGTTTGTATTTTTGAGTCATATCATTGTTTGCATATAGATCATTAGTCATACATCATGCATGTCATACTTGTCATATGTGATTAATTCATGTCATACTTTTATCTAAGATTATCTCATTAGTTAAGTCACATATCATATTGCATGCATGTACAAGTAATTTGTAAACTTGAAGGCTGCTAGTATGGTATCTTATAAGTTGAAAATTTGTCGGAAAGAAACGTCTAATTCTATGGTTTGTTAGTCAATGGCATACGTATGGACTATTGAATAAGTGAAAAGTTCTCAAAGAACTTATGTTTGAAATATATATGAACCTCAAGTGCTTATTATGTGAAGTTATAAATGTCCATATGATATTGAGTGCATAACCTGCAGTACTTATAATAGCTAAATTGTGAATGTCTCAACCTGAAGTTTGATCATGTTAGAGTTATGAGTCTTTCCATCAATTACGCTCATGAAAGTGTGTCATAGATTGAGATATTTCGATCACAAATGATTATCTTTTGATGACGAAAGAGATTGAGTTTTAATGATCCCGAAGTACCAGTTTTAATAGGAAAATAGGTTAAAAATTGATTTTTTAAATAGTATTTGGTTTATAGATCATAAACAAATGATCGTATTATCATGATCATCCATTAAGATCTCCCCAAGAAGGTCCGTGTGCAAGTTGGAGGTGGAAGTCACTCATATATTCAAGTTGAGCATTGCTAAGATTTTGTGACATGGATGATAGTGATTGAATCTAGAGGAGACTTATAAGCATTGCATCTTTTGTCCCTTTGCTTGGGTTTTTCCTACCGGGTTTTTCCTAACAAAGGTTTTGGTGAGTAGTGGTTGTACTCTTTGTTTTTTTCCGTCTAGGTTTTTATCATATTGGATTTTTCCTAGCAAGGTTTTTTGACGAGGCAACACAATTAGCATATCACGAAACTATTGTAATTGATGATAGTCCCTCTTTATCAAATTTGGCAATTGTTGTAACGATATTATCAAGTGTAAGTTCAAAATATATGTTTCTTGATCTCAAAAGAAGTAGTCAATGGGTACAGTTAACTTCAATCAATCTAATTCATATCAAAAATTTGCAATCAAGCCGCTAAAATCTAAATCAATTCATGACTGAAAGATAAAATGTTAAGAGTGGGGGATAAATTCAAATGTTGAGTTATAACTTGTTGAAAAAAATTGTGACTAACTACATGTGAAAGGAAGGTTTCAAGTTCGTTAACGATTGTTGGTTTGGGTTTTTGTTCTGCATAAAAGGCTAAGGAGAGAGTTATAGGGGGTAGATTATAGCTAGCTTAGGCTTGTTCGGGCAATCTGAGGGAAAAATAGTCTACTACAATATCTTTCTTGCTAGAAAAACTAAAAAGGTGGTAATCGAAAAAAAAACCTTTTTTTT